>PVHP010010678.1:0-47129 GCA_004024765.1 Zapus hudsonius | reverse complement strand
ACCAAAAGACAAGTTGACAGGAAAAGAATGAAAGGTCTAATTTGTTAAAAAATTATACTGATGAAAACTGATAAAAAAAATTTGAGGGAGAACTCAAAAAAGATGTTTTCTCAGGTAAACTGGAAAGGTTGAATCAAAAAGAAATTTCCATTTGGTTCCAACATGTAGTCTGTACTTAAATTTGATTTTATTGTATTCCTACAGAAACACAAAACAGATAATTATCTCTCAAGGGATGCTATGGAAATTACCACTCCAAAATAGAACTGCCACAAAGAACAACACTTTCTACTTAGAAGATTGTTGGGTAGAAAGTAAGTTTGAAAGGTTTAAGAAGAGGAAAAACTTTAGTGCCTTCTTAAAAAGAACCCAGACAGCCTTAAAAATAAGGTTTCTCCTTTTAATATAAAAAATCAATAAGCAATAAAAATTTAAAAAATAATAAGTTTCCTGGGCTGGAGAGATGGCTCAGCGGATAAGGCACTTGCCTCCAGTGCCAAAGGCCCTGGGTTCAATTCCCCAGGACCCACATAAGCCAGACCCACAAGGTGGTGGCCTTGGTGTTCTCTCTCTCTCTCTCTCTCTCTCTCTCTCTCTCTCTCTCTCTGTATCTCTCTCTGTATCTCTCTGCTTGAAAAATAAATAAATCAGAATATTTTAAAAAAAAAATAAGTTTCCTATGTTGACTTTAAATGTAGTGGGAAGGAGTCACAAAACTCCCAGAAGCCCTTGAGAGGCCTGTTCTTCAGCTTTCCCTGCATCTGGTCCTATTCCAGTATGTTCCCTGGCACTAGAGTGCATGGCATATGGTAGGTGCTGAGATCTAGAACCCAGAGTGTAGTACGACAAATCTTATGTCTAGCCCAGACAGATGCTAAAATTTATTGTCCACTTCAATTTTGCTAAACCATAATTATTAGTAGGGCATTTATATGCTTTATTAATTTCAATTCTTGTAGAAAAATTACGAGGTAGCTATTATGCAGAGTAGTTATTTTATCACGAAAGAACTTGAGGCTCAGTCAGCAAATGGGGAAGAAGTAAATCAGTATTGTATATTCATCTCTAAAACTTAGGTTCTTTCCATGATAGGATGCCAGAAAAAAATGTGTATGAACTGTATGAACATATATATTTATGTACACACTAAACTGCATATGTATACACACATGTATGAGCCTTACATATGCATATGTGGCCAACTTTTGTACTCAAAATCCAAATTCAATGTTATTTGATACATTATATGCTTTCAATAAATAGACCCTGTATCCCAGTGTTTCCAATACAATCCTATTGGATTCATGTAATAAAAGTGCTAAATACTCATAATAATCTATATGGGAATTTTGGCATTATTATAAAACATTTATGAAATTAACAATCTAATTGTAGAATAGTAATACTCATTAGTGCATGTGGATGTAGAACACAACAGTAATAATGCATCAAATCAGATACTAATTAAAGCTTCCTTCTGTAATGGACATGTACGATGACGAACAACGCAATAACGTGTTACAGTTACACAGTGAATTCAAATAACACCTGGAAAAATATGTGAGTCAATTAAAAAAATAGTTACTGAATGAAAGTTGCATGAGTATGGCTGGCGGGGAAAGGAGAAAAGGAAAATGGAGGCTTTGGTCCTATTGCTGTTTGGTGGTGAACTCCAAGGGATGGGAGCAGGCCCTGGAGTAGAGTGAGAAGATCAGAAAATGCCCAGGTGTATCTTTGCTCGGGTCTAGGGCTTCGCTGGACAGACTTCGCTTCATGAAACTGGGAATAAGGATGACCTTGGAGCATCATGTGAAGCCATAGATGATGTGATGACATCAAACCAGCTGAAAGTGAACATCTGTTGATGTGAACAGTTTGTGATAACCCTGCGATTGTGCTTATATACTTATATATATTCTGAATGTGATCCACAAGTTATCTCATGGCTACACTCTCACATGTTTCAAGTAGTTTTCTTGGTCCATAATTTCCTTAACATTTTTGGTACTGAATACTCATAGCTTTTCTTTTTTCCCCAACCAATAATCAGTCATGAACACTGAGTGGAATGAATAATGAATTTTTAAGATACAATGTACTTGGGATGTTAACAGGTTTTTGTTTGTTTTGTTTTTGTGAGGCAGGGTCTCACTCTCATCCAGGTTGATCTGTAACTCACTCTGTTGCCCAGGCTGGTCTAGAACAATTCTCTACCTGAGCCCCTTGAGTTCTGGGATTATAGGCATGAGCCACCATGCCCCCCCCACTGGCGCTGGAGTCCTCAAATCACCTGTGCGGCTTCTGATCCTTCACTGCCCCACACCTGACATTGCTCATCTACTCAAAATTATTAGCACTTAGATGGTACCTTAATTTGTGAGGTAATCCAGGCTAATACAGATGTCAAAAGTCTATACTAAATTCTCCTTCCCAGCATGGGATGGAATGAGTTGAGATGGTGCCTTGATCCACAGGTACCAAGAGTGATAAGGGCAAGAAGGCTGCTCACAAACTGCTACTCTAATCAGCAGCACTGAAGGACTATCTGAAAGCACAATTATACAAATAGCCTGTGTGCAAGATTTTCCTTCTTTGTGTAAGTTTTATCAGTAGTGACAGCTGACCCCTCATAGAATTATTAAATATTTGTCATCTTTATGGTTTAAATGCTGTGTAACTCTTTCTTCTACATTTCTCTAAAAGCCTTGGATTTTTAACCATAAGTATTTATTGATGGATTGAGGAATACCATTTTAATGGGACAATAAGGCACAACTGTGGATTAAAACAATTTGCTATTGGGCCAAAAGGGTGGCACAATTTTAGGAACTTTATGTAAATTAAAAAGCCTCTGAAGTCCTTCTCTAACACATCAGTATCAGACAATTCTTTTATATAATTCCTGTATGTTATTTGATCACAAAGCCAGACTGATACTTCATAAAGAATTACCCATTCATATATATTTGAGCCTCCCAACCTATCCAGGCCCCAGCTGCTGCCTTTATCCATTTTTTGCAGATTTTTAAAGCAATTTATTTGCTAAAAAAACTGTTTCCGTATTTTGGATAGGCTTCCAAAGCAAGGACACGAGCGAGCAAGCTGAGCATGAGAGGAGGTACCAGCCAAGGGCACACGTGAGCAGAGCCACACAGACACAGGATGGGAACAGACTGACTCCACGAAGTGTAAACCAAGCTGACTTTGACAGAAAGCTGCCCCACCTTACTCAAAGACCTCTTTGTCACGTTAGATTGTGTCACCAGTGCCAACCATCGTCTGAGCTTCTAGGGCTTTGCTGTGGTCTGTCTCAGGAGCAAGGGAGTTATGTGATCAGGAAACTAATGACACAATGCATTCCGAGCATTGGACCTGTGTTAGGAGTTGACTATGGCTCCCAACATTATAATTTGACATGTATAAAATTCATACAGAATTTTGTGCAAACTGTGAAGATACCGAGGACAATCTTGAGTTCTTTTGCAGAGGGGTAAGTTAGGCACTTCTGTCTGTTTGCTGCAGAGTGAATGCAGGCAGCTTTATAGGGTGCTTGCCTCTTTGTTCAGAAAGCCATGAGCAGTTCCCAAGCACATGTCGGCAGTCACTTTGTGATGACAGTGTTCCAAAGCAAAGCAAACATGCAGGAAATGACTCTTTTCTGGACCATCAATGGTATACTTATACAAGGAGCCCACAGGAGGTGAGTAGAGAATCAGAGAATCAACCACAGCCACCTAGGACACATGGCTCGACACATCCCATCCAGGCTACCTTTCAAGAAGGACATCTCCACCCAAAAGCCTTTTGATGCCTGTGCTGTGCAGGGGACCAGGAGAGAGCCTCCTTCTTCTGAGAGAAGTACTGGCTACTGAGTAGTTCCTAGAAAGGCAATGCTCAGACCCATTGAGTAAAGTCCAGTAAAAGTGCCAGGCCCTGAACTCTTCTGCCAAGTCAGAAATAGAATGTCCAGTGCAATAGGGGGACTCTGAGGCTCAATACAGAGCAGCGGGTGAAAGGCTGTGTGACAGGGACCTAGGAAGCGAAGGGCACGTAAGAAGGACGCAGGAGCACGCTGAAGCCTCGTTGGAGGGAAGGCAGCATGGCTGAGGTCTCCATTCACTGGAGCTTTGCTGGTTGGCTCTTGGAATGGGTCCCTCTCTCATTTCCTCAACTGGATGGATGGATGTCACTAGGCAGGACAGGGGAAGATGGTACGTGCAGATGAAGAGCAGGTGGGTGGACACTGAGCAGACATGGACGGAGGGTACCACTCTGGAACACCCTGTTATGCACCAAAGGTGGGCTGATGTGGACAGGAGAGATCTGGGGCTGTCCTGCAAGAGCGACACCCTGGGAGAAGGGAGATGGTAAGGTGAGGTGGGGCTGGAGAAGAGACCTTTGGGTTCCAGTTCTTAGACACTAGAAAGCAGGGACAACCTGTCTCTGCCCTTTGAGTGAGGAAATCGGATACTCATTTTCTGTTCAACATCCACCTTCTCAAAAATCTTAACAAATTCTGTGAAAGATATGTTTCTGATCAGCTTCCTGGATGATCCTGTCTGCGATGGCTCATCTGAGATATTCACTCCAACCATCATGCGTAGGACCTGCAACAACTCATAACAGGAGATCTTGTCATCTTTATCCAATCATATAGTCTGAAAGCAAAGTGCAGTTTGTTGCTTCGGCTGTTGAGTGGTTGTGGTCCATTCACATCTGTGCTCTTTTCATTATCCTCAATGGGTTTGGTAATGAGCCAAAGTTCTCATGAATCCATGGAAGTTCACCTAGTCCTCTCCTGAAAATAAGGCATTGATGATACTGTCTCCCGAGGGGTTGATGGATGGCAAGATCTGGAATCCTCTGGAAATCTTTCCTGCTGAGAGTCCCGTTTTCTCCTTTGTCCAGGCTGGTGAACGGGCTGTACAGGCAAGTGATCTGACTGCGGGAAAATCCACTCTCCTTCTTGATCTCCTCCAGCTCTTCTGTCCCAAAGTCAAGAGGAAGGCAGGGCTGGGAGTCAGGGAGGGATTTCCTCCAGTGCACTGGCCAGGGAGGGAAACCAAAGCCTTGGGTTGTTTTTTAAAGTATTATCTTACCTTTTTTAATTTATAATATCCATGGATATTTCTCTTTTTGTGCAATGTGCATGATATTCTGTACCCTCACCTCTTGTTTTAGTGGAAAGAATGAGACACCTATTTCCTAAATAGCTCAGATTCAATTACAACCTCACTATTAGTGGAAGCTGATTCACTCATGAACTTCATTAGGGACTGTTGCCTACTCTTAAATCTTTGTCTCTGTTGTGGGCTTGCTCACCATTCACTACCTCATACATTTTGTGCCAACTTCATATTCCTTGCACTGAAGCCAGAGGAGAAAAGAGCTAATATTTGCTGACCACGCAGTGTCCCATGTACCCTGCTAGGCATTTTCGTTCCATTTGATCTTTCGAGAACTTTATGAAATAGACGTGCCTCTTCTACTTTATGTGAAAAGAAGTAATATGAGCCTTATGAGGTAGTAGCAGGACTTAAATTCTTCTATGCTTGGATCCACAGCATAAACTCTTTCTAAAATACTTTGCAGCCATGGAAGTCTTCCACATTTAGTGTTGTAGATAATATCAATATTTTACATTTAGGAGGACTTGCTCTTAAAGTGCCTTTCTTTATTCAGTTGATTCCTTACTTCCCGCTCATCTCTTTTGAAATTGTGTGTGGATCTGTGTGTATGTGTGTGTTCTAGTGTGAATGTGGGCATGTGTAGCCATGGAATAGGTGAAGTGTGGAAGTCAGAGGACTACCTCAAGTGGAGGTTTTCACTTTCTGACAGTTTCTTTTTGAGGCAAGGTCTGTCTTGTTCAAAGTTGCATTTGCTTGGGTACCTGTTCTATGAGTTTCAGGATTCTCCTGTTTCCACCTCCCTTCCCTTGGTAGCAACACTGGGGATACAGAAGTTCGTACTACATGTTGGCTTTATATGGGTTCTGAGGATGTAAACCCGAGTCACATCAAGCACTTTACCCCCCCCCCATCTTTATACTGAGAATACTGAGAACCATCTCCCCCAGCCCTTCACTGTGCTAATTTGTAAGATATCCCTTATAGACTCATGGTTTTGAATACTAAATGTCCATTTGGTGGTGCTGTTTGGGAAAATTTTGGATCCTTTAGGAAGTGGAGCCTTGCTGGAAGAAGTGTGTAGTTGGGGGAAAGCTTTGACGTTTTACAACCTGGCTCCATTTCCTTTCTCCTACGACTTCCTCTAGGCTGATGTGATGATGTGACACCAGTTTCCTGCTCCTGTCACGATTTCCCCACTATGATGGGCTCCCCCTCAAAACTGTAAGCCAACATAAGCCCTTTCCTTCCCTAAACTGCTTCTCATCAGGTATTTTGTCCCAGGAACAAGAAGGTAACTGCTACTCTCTCCTTCTCTCTCTCTCTCTCTCTCTCTCTCTCTCTCTCTCTCTCTCTCTCTCTCTGGTCCAGAGGTTTACAACACCTTCCTATTTAGTGGTGATTCACAGTAACTACTAATCCAGCATAGTGACATTTCTTTGGGCTTTAAAAATTAATGTTTTGTACTTGGGTAATATCATTTTCTGAATGTGAAGTGTCCTCTGATATCTCATGTATTAAAGGCTTGGTGGATAGTTGATGGGCTTTGGGGGAGGTGAATGGCATGTGAGGGTGCTAGCCTAATCAATGGATTCATCCATGGATGGAATCATGATTGAGAGGTTGTATGGTGCTGGAAACTGTGTATAATGTGTCCTGAGTGGATTTCTGAGGGAGTACTTGTGAATGTACCTGAACTCTTCCTTTTATGGTTTTCTCTTTTGACCAAGATGAGGTGAGCAGCTGTCCAGGCCACCCTGCTGTGATGTTTCAGCAATGGAACCTGCCATTCATGGATGGACACTCTAGGAAGCATGACTGAAATAAATCTATTTTCTTTTAAATTCTTTTTCTTAGGTATTTTGTTACAGTGATAGAAAAATTGATCTAAAAAAATGGGACTATGGTAGAACTTGAAAATATAACTATGTTTAGGAAATCATCATATGGCACACTATTTCTATTTTTTTTCAGATGTATGGCTCTTCTAGACAAATTAAGTGTGTCTACTTTTTTAAAAAAGTCTTTTATATTGACAAAGAATTTCCTTCTAAAATGTGGGGCGATATTTACAATAAATTAAGCCAAAGGAACATGGGGATGGGCTGCGACATGTCCTGTTACCTAGAATCGTGTGTGGTTTGAGTGTCTTCACTAGTGTGCTGTGCATATTTAATAAAGCATATTTTTAATTTAGACAGTGAATTTTGTGAAAAGAAACATTTGCAATTGATTTGGGTAAGGATATGAATACTGAGAACTCAGATAACAATGATTCATTGTGAAGTGCTTCACCAGTTCCACAAACAATGAGTCACAAGACTATGGAAAAGTGACAAGCCTTGACCAGCTGGGTCCTAGGAAATTATGTCTGTATGTGGCCCTGATGTACTGGAAAATCAGATGGATGGAGTGAATTCCTAGAAGGGTTGACACTGGAGTTGGCATGGAGAGGGAAAGGGATAATCCCTCTCTGAAACATTCCGATTTTGTCCTGGGGATTATTCACTCTCCTCTGATCTCTCTGTAATTTACCTCTGCTTTCACATCATCACACTGTGTGGTAATTTTTGCATCGTTACCTTGATCATAGTTAGCCTTTGGTTGTATTTCTATATTAGGAGAATATCCATGAAATGTAAAGCTCAATATATTTGTCAAAGTACTTGCTAAACATTTATTGGGCTCTTGCTGTGTGACAGGTTATTATAAACACCAGGAAAAAGGAATGGACAAACTAAACTATGCTTGTTCTCATGATGCTTGTAGCTCACTGGATATCATCTGTTCTTAGTATTCTTTCCTCGTGCAGGGCTGGGGATCAATTCCTCACATATACTAGGTAAGTCTTCTATCCCTGAACAATACTGACTGTCCCCTTAAAGTGTAGACTGAATATTTTTTTCTTTATTGTCCATAATGAGTTACATTGTTTAGTGGGCCAACCATGAGTTGTTATCCCCAATTCCCCGTTGCCCCCCTTTCCCATCCCCAGTCAGCTGGATATCCTCCTCCGTGGGCCGTCTGGATCATTCTTTGTGGTAGGGGACCGTGGATAGCTCCTTCTTCAGCCTCTCATGTCTCAAGTGTGTAGTTACTGAGGGTTTCCAGGTCTCTGCTATTCTCCCCCACCATGGCTCTCACAATCTTTCGCCCCCTCTTCCGCTCAGTTCCCTGAGTCGTGGTGGGTGAGTATTGAGGCTGCTTCGGTGTTGTGAGCTTAGGGGTTTTTGTGTCAAGATTCGTTGGTTTCTGTCACACTGGCTTATCTTTTGTTGATTGAATGGCTATGGCTGTGGGTCCCTTGTTCATCCAATCATTCTCTGTGGTGTTCCATATGGATCCTCCCCCGTATGACTGTGGTGGCTCATCTCATGCCAGGATCTCAGTTTTCTGCCTGCAATCGGTTGGTAGGGTTATATTGGCCACAGCTCCCTCACTGTATCCTGAAAAATACAAACACAATCTCCATCGGAGAATGAGGTCAGTATAAGTTAACACATATATAACAATCTGGATTACCTAGCTTCTATTTTTAAAAGCCTCCCCGGCAGTCACTCGCATAGTGCATTTTTTCTTGGGAGCCGAAGAGTATGGGATCCGGTGTATATCGCCCTGAATCCCTGGTTCCATGAATTTTTTAAAATGACATTTTTAGAAGAAAACTAAAATGATGTTTTTATTCAAAGGAAAGCTATTGATGGCAGTCTACTTCAAATATTAAAGTGTTTTCTAAAAAAGCAATTTTAATAAAAGACAACAAATTAAGCATTTATTTACATAAGGGATCATGAAGCACTCATTTCCAGTGAAACAAGTTTTTCTAATTATATGTTCTTAGTTTGAAAGCAATGTTTCAGTGAAGTTTCTACATCTTCATATAATCTTAGCTATAATTTAAAGTAGCTCATTGAAGATTGTTCCCTAGTAACTTTAGTGCCATATTATGAATTGGTCAGAATTAATGTCCTCTATGCTGATTTAATACCATGTGTTATCTTAGGGCCAATGTGATGCAAGAGGTGATACTGTGGCACATTCTACTAAACCCTTGCCCAGCACTCCTTAAAACTGTCAAGGTGAGTAAAAACTAAAAAGTCTGAGAAACTGTTAGTTTAGAGGAACCTAAGTAATGATAGCAAAATGTGATATGTTGTCCTGGGTTGGATCCTGGAATGGAAAAGGGACTCTAGGAAGAATCTAAACAAAGTGTGGCTGAATGAATAATAATGTATCCATATCAGCACACGAGCTATGTATGACAAGCCTACCATGGTAACGAATGTTACCCAACAGGGAAACTGGGTGCAGTGTATATGGGAACTCTCTGTACTAGCTTTGCAACTTTTCTGTACATCTGAAATGATTCTGTAATTAAATGTCTATTAAAAGTAAAAAAATAAATAAAAGGTGGTTTGGATGTATTTCTATTCAAATGTAACTCAGAAAAGGACATGTATATAAATAATTTGGAGCTTATTTTTGCAATGAAAACTTCATGATATATTGAAAAGTTAACAATTAAGGATTTTCAAATTTACTCAGATAATTAATGTTTACTATTTTTAGAACCTCATCTTTAATGATTTGCCATGCTCTTGGTCCATAGGAATGTATCTAATTTTCTTTTATTCAGCTAGAAGTACAGCACTTTGTAGGTAAGGTATGTGCAGTATTCTTCCACAAGGCTACCAGCACAGATGTACAAAGCAACCCACATCTAGCACATAGAGTTTGAAATGGAACTCTCACTACCATATGAAAATGATCATATATTTATATATTATAAATCCTATATTAGATTGGTCAGTCCCCTCAGCATGTGTCTGTGTCTCACATTAAATTTCATGGAGATGCTGACTGTATGATCACATGCTGTGCTCAGTTTTGAGAGTTGTCTCTGTGTCTTAAAGGGCAAGCTCATGATCACCTCCCTCCTTTTGTGGGAAAATCAGCTTCTCTCTATTCCTGGCACCTTCACCTCCTCTTTCCTTAGTTTCCTTAATCATTGGCTCACGAATCTTATCTTTCATATGTCTTTAGCATCTCTTTTTCTTATGTTCTCTGCTCTTATTTCATTGTGAACACAGGCCCTGGTTCACTCTTTCCATACTTTGAGTAGGGAGCATTGCATGACAGGCATATTGTAACCATGTAATAAACACACAAGTAATGCTTGTATTTCCATGAAAGGTAAGATGCTTGTTTCAAAGCAAACCAACAAATATCTATTGGATTTCCATGTTGTGAGGAGCTCTGGGAAGGGTGATATAGAATAGTATGAGGATGTCTAAGAGGCAAGAGCTTTAACTATGAAAAAGTAATGGGGTTGTCTAGTACCTCAGTATGATGGTTAAGTTCTAAGACTGTCTATGTGAGATTTTCTAGATTATGTTAATTGAGCCTTGGGCATTAAACCAAAATAACCCTTTCCTTCCTTAATATCTTGTCCCAGCAATGAGAAAGGAACTAATAACCAGGAATGCAGAAACAGAAGCCATGCCTCAGAGTGTTCTGTCATTCATTATTAGATTGATAATTTAAGTCATTAGTGTTAAGGATTAGAGGAAAATTTGACCATAGTGCCTCGTATAGAGTTCATCAGGGAAGAAACTGTGCTTGTGGTCTGAGACAGAACATTTCTTTGTATGAGTGGACAAGCCATTCACGACTGAGAGAGAATCGGACTGTGTGGGGAAGACTCCTGTAGTGGCTTTCTTCCACAGCACTGTTCTTAATGCTTTGCAGGCCATGGATGCCCTTTAGAATTTTATAGCTCAAATTCCTTTCCACAACACATATAAAATTGTATATATAGGAGTTTATGTACATGAGACCTACCCATGAATATCACCAAGTATTTCAGCAGGGGGCATGGGATGGATGGTAGGGTGGTGGAGGGTTATTGATTTCTCTACTTAAAAATATTTCAACAGAGATTATGAGAAAGGGTATATAGACTTACAAAGCATCTTAGATAACAGACTAAATAGAAGGAAAAAGAAAAAGTACTCAATTCTGATGCAGAAATTCTCTTTGATTCTTTGTCTATAGACAAGGACAGTCATGATCCTTTCCTTCCTAAATGGTTGGGATCGCTTAATGGTAATACTGATCTAGGACATGCATTATGCAGGACACAGGTATTTATTTTATATGGAAGGAAAAATCATCCAGAAGATTTGTGATCAGAAGAGAAACCTCCTGGCAGTTTGCACAATGGAATAAGAAGAAAGTGCTGATTACAGAAGGGAGGGAACGACTGACGTCCACTGAGATGAGTAGTCCACAAACAGCTCTCTCAATATGGGTAAGAGCAAACCTCTGTTTTTGTAGGAAAGAAATGCCAACTAAGGAGGAGTTAGCATTTAAGAATATTTCTTCCGTTAAGAGGTCACTTTTCACAGGAACTTACTCCCACTTAGCAGTTTGGAAAGGCTGCATCATAATCATCATAAATGTCCCCTTAAAATATTCAAGAAGTGACAGTGACTGAAGTTGGTGGGCTGCATGATAGATTTGTCCCAGGAATAGAATCCTTTTTTGGGGAGTTTTGCACTAGATTACATAGGAAGGCGCTTTAGGACGTTCCCCAAAGTAATGCCATATGCTTGATTTCTCTGAAGGACAATTGGCTTCTCCCTGCTCTTCTCCTTAACTTCTCCCTCATGGCTCGTAATGAAATTGGTTTCAACTTGTCCACAGACCCCTCACAACTGATGATCTATCCTCTTCTTCCTGTTTGGAAGGTACTTTGCTCAGACCTTCCATCTTTCTATTTGACTATTCATCAGGGACTCCCCACACCAATCAGGCCTGTCTCGGTTTAATGTATTCTCTGCAGACTTCCCAAAATAAAACCTTGTCAATCGTATGGCATATAATTCAACCTCAACCTACTTCCCCCAATTTAGTTTTAACAAGTCCTGTCTACATGCTCACCTTCTCCACCTGCCGCTCCAGCAGCTATCATCTCTGCTGAGAGGCCATGGCCTCTTTTCTTTTGAAGATAAGTCTTTCAACCATTCTAGTTTAAACTCAATTATAATTTGAAAAATATATTAATCATGCAAGCCATACTACAAGGCTGTCATGCTCTTATCCTCCAAGGAAAACTAGAACATTCTTTCCACCCCATTTCTTTGAGAAAGAGTCTCTCACTGAACTTAGGGCTTATTTCATTTTTAGTTCAATTGGCTGACCAGAGAGCCCCGGCAGTCCTGTCTCCATACCCACTTATGTGTTGTCACACATTACTATTGGAGTTACAAGCATGGCTGGCTATGCTGGGCTTTTCATGTGGGCATTGGGGAACTCATGCTTGCTCAGCACATGCTCTTACAGGCTGAGCCATTTCTCCAGCTTCAAGTTCTAAAGAGAAGAAACCCGAGTTGCCTCTGGAGGCACTGACTGTTCACATGTATAAGTCTGAAAGATGAGTAAAGGCAGCTCAACAGCCTAGAGGAAATTGCCAGAGAAAGCAAGCTGATGTGCAGTTTCATAAGCCAAGCAAGAAGGAAGCTGTGATCCACTTTGCCAATTCCTACCAATAGCAAAATGAGATGAAGACTGAGAAATGACTGTTGGTTGATCCTGAGAGAAACAGCATTAGTGGAGTGGTGGGCTTTGAATGAGATTAGAGCTGGTCAAGAGATGCCCAGGAACAACTAACTGGAAACAGTATACATTGGCAACTTGCTAAAGGATTTTTGCTAAAAAGAGAATAGAAATAGATTAGGTTGAATTCTTTGTTTTATGAGTCCATACTACTCACATGTTCAATATTCTGGAGTGACTATCTCTTTTTCTTTCTTTTCCATTTGCTATTTTTTGATTTTTCTCTTCTACTTTGATTTTTGTTTTAAATCTCTCTCTCTCTCTCTCTCATTTTCTTTTCTCGATGTAGGGTCTCTCTCTAGTCCTGGCTGACTTGGAACTTATTCTGTAGTTCTAGGCTGGCTTTGAACTCACATCAATCCACATATCTCAGCCTTCCAAGTACTAGGATTAAAGGTTAATTTTATTAAAGGTTAATTTTAATTTCAAAGTCCTTTCTTTTCATTTCTCATGTGACCTGTGAATTCTGTCCTGTTCTTTATCAAAAGTCCTTCTGACATGTACAAGAATGACTATTGTCACTAATAATGTTTTTTTAAAATTTGGCTTAGTCAGCTTTTTTTTCAAAAATATTTAAGGATATTAAAGATATACAACATGGTATAAAGACTAATAGAACACAATCCTTGTGGTTATATGTAGGCTTGTAAGAAAGAACCTGAAATTAAGCCCCAGCAGTACCCCATAAAAATATGTATATATTGTACATAATATATGTGATATTATATGTAATTATATATAATTTTAATTTCCAATTTTGTTTTAAATATAGCATCACTCCAAATTTCTAAAGCTATTCCATTTTTTTATGTTAAGTGCATTTATCTGTATTTCTTCCATGTCCAAACCATTCCTTGCATAATTGTGAAGTATAGAACAATTTGATCTCTCAAATTCTTAAGAACAGGGACATTTATCTCACACTATCCACAATAGCCATGCTGCATACAGAATCATTTTCAGTCACCCTCAAAGAATGAGTGAGCAAAAAATTGTGATATATACACAGACACAATGGAGTTTTGTTCAATCATACCGAGTAAAATAATGTCATTTTCATGTTACTAGATGATCTTATCCAAGAAATAACCTACTTATGTTCAAATAAGATGGTGCTGGCTGTGACGAGGGAATTTGTAAAGCTGCCAAATGGACAGAACTGGAGATCGTCAGCATGTTGCTTGAAATAAGCCAGTCTCAGGAAGATGAATATTGCATTTCTGCGTCTCATATGAAGCACATAGGCATGAAAACACAAGGAGAACTATTTGAGCAGAGGAAAGGAACCAGAAGGAGGGGTGAGAGATAAGACAGAATTATAGAAGTGCACTGATTCTATGCATGTTTGAAGATATTGAACCATTATTTTCATGCAATGCTAAATAAGAATGGTTAGGAGAGAACTAGTAATTTATATTGGGGATAAGAAATCTTTTTTTTTTTTTGGTAAAAGATATTTAAGCTGAAATACAGTGATTGAATAGAAGTTTCCCCAAGTAAATATTAAATAGTCCAGAACACTTTGGTCAGGGGATTCTTGGTTAGTTGGTTAGTTCTACCGCCCAGACAGATTGGTGTTTGTTACTAGAAGAAAATGAGAAGGTGGAAGTAACTAAAGAGCAAAACCACACACAGCCACGAGGAGCACATCCAAGACATTATGTAATTCTAAAGGCTATAAGGAGTCACTGAATGACCTTGGCCAAGAACCAATACTGCTATGTTTCTCAGAAGAGCGTGTTAGCTGCTATGAGGGGAGGACTAAGCAGGAATAGCAGCCTTGTGAGAACAGATGGGAAGCAAATGCTCTGGTCTTATGGTTGGGTGTTAGCAGTAGAAATGGACAGAAGAGATTACATTTGAGATTCATTTGTGAGGCAACTACAAAGGACTCTTCACCCTTAGCTGTAGAAGGAGGTGTGAGAGATGACTGGTAATGACTACCAGGGACAAAGGAGAAGAAAAGGATTTAAGAAGGACATCAAGAGTTGTGGAGGACACACAGCATAGTGTAACTATTAAGATCAGTTGTCAAATAATTATGTTTTTCCTGTCAAACAATCCTTCAAGTTCTGAATCATGTCTTGTCATCTTCATGCTAACTTCTTTGACTACCTGAGGCAAAGGTGAGCTGGCTCTCTCCTCTTCTCTTCTCTAGTCCTGGTTACTCACCTGAAGTTTGTACATACTGTTCTTACCCTGTTTATCTTGCTATGTGATATGTTTTCTTTCTCCACCTAGACTTTAAACACAATAGCAAATGCCTTTTCTCATATTTATTTGCATTTTAAAATCATGTAGCAGAAGTTGGCACACAGAAAATGTGGGGTTTTTGGGCTAGATAGCAAATAGAGTTTGGTATTATGTTTTTGACTGCTTAATAACTGGATGATTACCATCTTGAGAAGTTTGAGAAATACAAGTCATGAGCAGTGATTTCCTCTCCCATATTCCGTTCAAATTAAAGGCAGTAGATTATGTGCCTATTCTAACTTCAGAAATGTCTTTGTGGTGACAGCGTATGAAGAACCAGAGAGGACAGAACATGGAGCTCTGTTGGTAGAGTGCCTGCCCACATACATGAATCCTTCAGTTTGTTCTCAAGCATGACATAAAGCTGGGTGTGGTGACACATACCTACAATGATGATATCAGCACATAAGATGTGGAGGCAGGAAGAACAGAAGTTCAAGGTCATCCTTGACTACATGTCAAGTTGGAGGCCAGACTTGCCTCATGACCCTGTCTCAAAAATGAAATTACATAAAAATTATGGCACTTGGGCATGGTGATTCACACCTGTGATCCCAGTACTTAGGAAACTAAGGCAAGAGAGTCATGAATTTGAGGCCAGCCTGGGTTACTCAGTGAGACTCTATTCTGCCCACAATACCAAAAAGAATATAATAGCTAAAAGAATTATTGAATAAGCTATGATAAATTTACTTTATTGTAGTATATATCTTTAATAAAGAAGTTTGAGGGAATTCAACATGTTTATGTGGAAGACTCTGAATGAGTTAGAAATGCTGGCTACATTTGGAAGAACATAGCAAGCTGGGTGTGGTGGTACCTGCCTGTCATCCTGGTGCTGGAGATGCTAAGGCAGGAGGACTATGAGATTGAAGTTAGCCTGGAATGTTCAGTGAGACCATGTCTCAAAAAAAGTGAGAATATCAAGCTGGGGCTATGGCTCAGGGGATAATGTGCTTGCCACGCGAGCCTGAGGATCAGAGTTTGGATCCCCAGCACCCACGTTAAGGCTGGGTGAGTGAGGCAGTGTACACATAATCTCAGGGGAGATGAAGACAGAGGATCCTTAGGCTAGCTGGACCAGACTACTTTTCTGAATGCTCCTTCATTTCCAACATCACAGGTTACATGACTGTCTTACATAGTTAACTGTGTGTAATCCTGTGGAGGCATTTGGGCAATGGTGGGTGCAGAAATCTTGTTGGTGCCATTGTGTATCAGCTCCTGTTGTGTTATTGCTGCTCCCAGCTAGCTGCTAACTACTGTGAGTATTTACATAGAAATAAAGTCCATCATGATTGGGTATGCCTACTAGAGCTTTCCATGCTTTGAAGACACATGAAGACAGACACCAACGATACCCAACACAACCCAGGGCAAAGATCCAGAGATACTTAATATCTCAACAATAAAGCAGACCTAAAACTCACCCACTATGACTCAGGGAACTGAGTGGAAGAGGGGGCAGAAAGATTGTAAGAGCCATGGTGGGGGGAGAATATCCAGGGACATGGCCTCCTCAGCAACAATACACAAGGGGGAAGAAAAAAAAGAAAGAAAAATGGCTACCTCTGGTGTAGTTCATATCCCCTAACCTATGGACAGATCCAGAATGCGAACTGAGGAAGTACCCCAGTGGGTAGAGGTCAGAGAGGAGGGAAATGGGGACACATTCACAAGATTTACTCATACAATGTATATATAATAAAGATATAAAAAATAAACTAGTATACCTTTTGCGGTTATCCACTGTATGTATGTCAGCATTTTTCTTTAATAAAAATTTACTATGAAAAGAAACAAGACACAAATGTGAAGAGCCCTACCCCCCAAATAAATAAAAAGAATTAAAAATTCCGTGCTTTCTAGCCTTAATACTTATCCACCACGACTCAGGGAACTATGCGGAAGAGGGGGCGGGGTGGTGGGGGAGATTATCCAGAGGCATGGCCAGGAGAACCTGGCTGAATACTGGGCTATCCATGGTCCCCTGTCACAAGGACTGATCCAGACGACCCATGGAGGAGGTTATTCAGTGGAGTGGGGAGGGGAGGGCAGTGGGGAATTGGGGATAACAACTCATTGTTTGCCCACTAAATGGTGTAACTCATTATGGACAATAAAAAAAAGCCAAAAAAAAATCCGTGCTTTCAATGAGCATGCAGTGATGAAGTCAGTTCATACTTATTGATTTTTTCCCCTATGCAAAAGAGGGTTTTGTCCTCCCCCCCTTGTGGGAAGCTTACCCACCTGTGCTTAAGATTTAGAATTTGAAAGTTCTAAGTTAACAGTTTGGCTGCTTCATGCAGAAGCTATGTGATCTTGAGTAAGTTAACTCATTTCTCAAGCTTTTTTTGCATCTGTCCTAAAATACAGTAATGCTTTTATTTTAGGAATGTTGTGAGAATTAAATGAGAAAATATATTCAAAGTTCTGGGTGTGATCTGGGGAGAGTGTTGAACAAATCATCTACATATGTGTATATATATATATATATATATATATATATATATATATATATATATATATATATATATATATATGAAGATCCAGTCCACTCAGCTAACAAGTACTTGCATATTCGTTGTGGCTCCAGACTTTCATTTTGCAAAGACAAAGTTGAAGGTGATGATCTGTTTCCTGAGACTGAGTCAGACCTGTTGGCCCAAGGATCAAGTGTTTCTTCACAGCCCATGAACTGTCCTCCGTAGTTAGCCTCCCATCCACTCCACCCATCTTCTGCTGCGTGATTGCCTCCTCCCAACCTCCCAGGACATGATTTCCCCTTTCTCCCACTCCAAACGGTTATGCAACTTTCAGGCTGCTCTCGATTCTAAGAAAGTTTGTAAGAGAAAACTCGAGCATAAATAGTTAGTGTGAAATGAAGCAACTTGTTTCCCACTTCATCTGTGACTCAAGAGATTTATTGGTCATGAGTTTTGATATCATCTCTTTTTTTATTGATTTAGAATAAGCCTGATAAGATGCTCACTTGGCTTTAGGTTTCTTTTTGAAAAATGATTGGGAAATGTGTTGATTGGCCGCCTGTGATGACTGGAGCTGTAATGGGGACAAGACAGGAAGCGTGTGCAGAGGAAAGACCACTGACAAAGCAACCCGGAGTCAGACTCTCCACTACTATGGAGATCTCAGGTGGATATTGCCGTGGGAAGAAGAGGAAAGAAATGACTGCTCCAAAATATCCTCCCTCCAATCCACCTGGATTAGTCAAGGTTCTCCAGAGGAACAGAAGCATAGAATGAACATATGTTAGGAAGGAGATTGAAGAGATTGGCTACATGGTGTGGTTGGACGAGGTAGTCCCACAACGACTGTTTATAGGCTGGAGAGTTTGAGAACTTGGTAGGTAGCTGCTCAGTCCATGAGGCCTGATGCCTGGACAGTCCCAATCTTAAGCTGAAGGTCTGGAAGGTTCCTAGAAGGTCACTGGTCATCCATCAGTCCACACTGGAATGCTGAAGAAGCTAGGGACCAGTGTCCACAAAGGATGCACTCACCAGCAAAGGGCTGAAGGCAGGCTGGGTAATAGAAGTGAAGCTTTTTATCAGAGCCTTTTTATATATAGACTGTCTACTCTGAGGGAAGATCTCCCCCTCGGTTAACTCTTTCTGGAGATGCCCTCGCAGATGTACCCATGAGGTATGTCAGCTACTTGATTCCTGATCCAACCAAGTTGGTAATCAAAATTAACCATGACACCATTTTATACTAGGGATGTTTACTTTAAAAAAATTTTCCATAGATGGGGAAGAATGAAACAATGCTCTGAGGAAGAACTGGAGGAAGGATTATCAGAATGTCGGGGCATTCACGTTGAGGATGGGGTAGTCAGTGGCATCAGTTTTAGCCCAGGACTCTGCTTACATGGACACCAAAGGATTTGTCTCTAAGAAGGAAAAGTTTCAAACGTTAAGAGCTAAATATTGTAATTCAATGATTCACTTCATCTATTGTGAAATAATTTATCTAATATATCTGGAATGTATTTATGACAGTTTTAGGCAATGATATTCATAAAGCAAAAATGTTTTAATTTTTTAAAGTGATAAAGAAGAATTGTGGCCTCCGAGGCTGGAATATTATTCCCAAGACTCTCTTCTTTCTCAACCCTTCCTTCCCACACAAATTTAATGTAAATTATTCAGTGTAATTACCTCAGATTTAAAAGCATGAAATTCTTGTGATCTTGCTAGTCTAGGTCTAGAGATATTACCTCATTGACCTGTTTAAAGAGAGATGATGTGTTATATGAAATCACATGTTCTGTATCTTCTTTTCCCACAAATGACAAGCCACTGTGTTCTCACTCCACAGATGCTGTCACTCTACTCACCTCCAAATAGGTGCTGTCTGTCACCATCTCAGTAAAAGGCTCAACATGTTTCTCACATACGGAAACGAGAGAAAGCATCTCTTATTATTAAAACTAAAGCTGGTCCCTTCATGATTTAGCTTTTCTACAAAGTGCTGCTCATGAGGCGATCCTCATTTGCATGGAGGAAACTGAAAGGGTGATTGGAAGAGAGTGACAGGCTGTAGAAAGAATATGTCCCCAGGAATCCTACATTCAATGTTCAGGGGATGACTGTCTCAGCGCACAGGGCGTGCCTGAGGAAGAAGGGATTAACAGGTGTCTAATGACAGAAGGCTAACAGTAACAAAACAATGATGATGGGTAGTAACTGAACATTTAATTATATTAATCTCTGGCCTCTACTGGCCATACACACACACACAAAGTACACACATATACACGCACCCACACACATGTGAACACACAAACATACATATACATCATACACATCCACAAGCAAAAAAGTTCCTATTCTTATGGTATCATTTATATGTGAAACATAAAAGAGGTTGATCTATTAGAAAGTAAGAGTAGAATGGTGGTTACTGAGGCTAAGGAGAGTAGTGAAGCCAGAGGGAGGGGAGACTAATAGACTGAAGGGTAGTTTATAAGTTATAGTTAAATAGCAGTGAGAAGTTCTAGTGTTAATACTGTTACTACTGCTCAGTAGTATGACTATGGAGAACAATTATGTATTATTTATTTTATAAAGCTCAAAGAAAGGATTTTGGAGATTTTCACCATGAATAAAAAATAAATTTTAGGGACAATAGCATACTTAAATCAATGTATGCTAGTATTGAAATATACTAGCATACATGTATGCTAGTATTGAACTACCAATAATTTGTGCAATTTTAATGCATTAGTTAAAATAAATTTAGGGGCTGTCTAGATGGCTCAGTGGTTAAGGTGCTTGTCTGCAAAGCCTAATGGCCCAGGTTGGATTCCCCTTTACCAACGTAAAGCCAGATGAACAAAGTGACACATGCATCTGGAGTTCATTTGCAGTGGCTAGAGGCCCTGGCATGCCTATTCTCTGTCTTTATCTGCTTGAAAATAAATAAATAACTATTTTAAACAATAAATTTAGATAAAAGCACTTCCTGTTTTGGGGGCTAAGCCCTATAAAGAATTAGGGAAGAACATTTCAGAAGAAGGAATGACAAGTGGACAGGTTTCAAGCAGGCTGGAAATCAGAAGTCTATAGAGTTGAACAATATGTCTTGAGGAAAAGGTTATAAGTACAGAAGGGAATTGAAGGCCATCAAAGGAATCTTCATCTTTTTCTTTAGTTTTAGAACTTGCTAATCTTTCTCTTCCTCCTCTTCCTCTTCTTCTTCCTCCTCCTCCTCCTCCTTCTTCTTCTTATTGTTTATCTGACGATAAACTTGTATCTTTTACTCTATGCAATGAGCCTGCACATATAAGAATGTACTCAGAAGAGTTAATTGTTTCATAACATATTGTCTTCAGCAATATTCCAAATAAACTATTGAATGCAGCAGAATATAGTAATTTAATATCTCTGCTATTTAAAATATTGAAATCTAGAAAATTTAAGATTGAGTAATACCCCCCATAGTCTGAGCCCGGCCCAGACTCTAGCAGACTCTGCCTATTAGGTGCATCTTTCTTCATGATCTTAAGACTTCCACGAAAGAATATTTAACACAGTTAAACAAAGATTGAGCAATCACAGTTTTCTCTGATAGTAAAAATGCTGTGTGATGAGGGAATAAAGTCTTTGTTACAGAAGACAAACCCAGTCTAGATGAATGTAGCTTTCTTGTCTATAACCTTCTTTCTCAGGAACATATGGCTGTGGGTTAGGTTTGCTCTTTTAACATTCATTGCTTGGTGATCAGAACTGTCCACCAGTATTTCAGTTTACCAAACAATTGGTCCCGAAGAGGATGGCTTAGAAGCTTGAGGGAAGCTTACACTGCTCCGTGGTTAAATGGAGAGACTATGCTCATGAAAAAGCTTTTGAAATGAAGGTGTGTCTCCCATTTGATCCACGCAGCTCTCCCTCTTGGTTAGAAGAACTCACTGCTTTTTACATATGCCAGTCAACACTAGGGAGATCTGACTCATCGTAATGACAAGAAAAGGAAGCCACTCGCCTACCACAGGATGAGACATCTCTATGACACCTGCCAGGGCCTAGGAGACATTCCTCCCACTTCTAACCCTTCCTCCACATGCACAGCTTCCCCCACTATCCGTGTTTCCAACCACAATGCTACAAAGGATGAATCTGTCTTGACACAGTAAAATTGTTAAAAATCCATAGCTTGCTTGTGAGTTCAATGTTGATTTTAAACATGGATTTGGATAGATGCATATGAACACCCTACTGTAGCATTATACAGAATGTATTTAAACATTTTTATTTTGCTAGACTGGGTTATATAAGGCCATTTTAATGGGTGTGTATAAAGTGTTTTGATCATATGCCTGCCTCTATTCTGCTCTGTCCCCTGTCCCCTCCCTCCCCACTGTCTTTCACTCTCTTTGTTCCCCTAGACAGTTTCTCATCTGTACATATATGATTTTATGTATCTGTATGAAATCTAGGACCTCCAAATGAGAATAAACATATTTGTCCTTTCAAGAAAGACACAATTTACTTAATGAGATGATTTCTAGCTGCATCCATTTTTTTTTTTCTGAAAGCCACATAAGTTCATCTTCCTTTATGGTTGTAAAAGTTTTCATTGTGCATATCAACCACGTTTTCTTTATCTACATACAGAAATGTCTCTTTGCCCTCAAAATCCTCTGGGATGTGCCTATTGCTCTCTTTAATCCCACTGGCTTGTTTATTTATATATGGTCCATGTTTTTGCCTTTTTAAGCATGTGGTTAAGTTGCAACATTCACTCTGAGCCATTTTACATTGTCTTAATGCACCTAGTAACATAAATTTGGAATTCCTCCCTCCATGTGATTTTTATTTTGCTTTGTTTTTATAGCCTTGGGGACTGGATCCAGGGCTACACACATGCTAGGCACAGGCTCTACCACTGCACTACCTGTTCATCTCCCTTCACTTGTTTTTATAGCTTAATAGCTCTTTGGTTTTTAGCACACAATAAAATCCCACTGTCTAGATGTACCAATGTTGAGCCCTTCACCAATGGAAAGGCATTGTGGCTACATTCAAATTTTTGAAATTATGAATGAATGTGGACAACCCTGTGCAGGTTCCTGTATGGACATGCCTTTCCAAACCCTTTCAAGATATGATAAGAAGTTTTAGGATTTTAAGAAGCACCCACACTGTCTTCTAAGTAGTGGTACTATTTTGTATCTCCACCAGCAATGCATGAGTTTCTATGCTCCACATTCTTTCTAGGATTTGGTGGTGTCAGTGTTTGGAATTATGGCCCTTTCAATAGGTTTTTAGTTGATTCTCACTGATGTTTCAATTTTCATTTCCTTGGTAACTGGTAATGTTGAGCATCTATTGAGGCTAACCTTTAAAAATATCATAATGGGTAAGGGATAGAAATAACTCTTCTCTTCCTACACAGAATTAAAGGCTTGAGATCTGTTAGAGTGATGGGTAATTTGGTAGTCCTAATTGTTTTGATTTTTCTTTCACAGAAAACAAAAGTTCAGTGGCTCAGTACGGAGCATATAAAGATGAGTTAAAATGAGTGGGCCTGCAAGCTCAGTGAGGATTGTTTTACTTGAATTACTAAGAAGAATGAGGGAACGAAGCTGGATTTAGATGTAGCCCAAAGGGTTAATGGTTTGAGTGCAGGGATGGATGGGAGTAAGTGAAAAGGGATGTTCCCTTAATAGGTTGATGTTCTTGGCAACCAGACAACCGATGTTGCAAGAAGGGAAACAGACGCAAGATGAAAATCTCTTAAAGGTTGGCATTTGCCCAAAGCTGAAATGTTGACAGGGAAGTGCAGGCACACCCAAAAACATCCTGATTAAATTGCAGGTGTTGTGCAAAAGCAAGTGGGAAGAGAACATGATCTTAGCAAGGATGCAGATTCTGGTTGCTCCTTACTGGTGTGCACAGTCTGTCACTGATGACCGACCAATCAGGACATGAGATAACCCGGCATCCTGTCAGGCTTCTCTTGCTGATACAGGTTCAATAAGATACCTAGTCTCTAAAATCAAGTTGAGAGTGTGGGAAGACACTTGACCTCCACATGCACACCAACGTATGTAGGCACATGCATGTGTGCCAACATCTGTGCTTGCATGCTACACACACACACACACATACACATGTGTCAACATCTGTGCCTTCATATTACACCCACACACGTGCCAACATCTGTGTCCGTATGCTACACACTCATGCACAAGTGACATCATCTGTGTGCACATGCTACACACACATGTGACATCATCTGTGCCCGCATGCTACCCACTCATACACATGTGACATCATCTGTGCCCTCATGCTACACACGCATACACATGTGATAAAACAGAAAATATGTCTTTTTTATGGCAACTGAGCCATAGATTTTTATATATAAAAAAGAAGACATCAGAGCTTTTCAAGTCTGATCCCAATCTTATTTCCATTTGTGATTTTCTTTCTGAAAACTTTCAGGATTCTTTCTCTGTATTTTGTGTTCAAAAATTTTACCATAATGTGTTTAAGTTGAAATATTCTCATTCTGATTCTCCAAGGCACTTAGTTGAAACTTTCTATCTGCATATATTCTTTAGTACAATCTTTATGTCTTCTTAAAAATAATTATTTCATATCTCTTTATCTGGTTTTTCCTTTGTGGCATTAATAGAAGACTTGATTTGAATGTCTTCTGGAATATTCAACATTTATTCTTTTAAAACAATCAATCTAGAGCAGTGCTCACATTGACTTCTGTTACATTTACTTTTTAATCCTGTTTTGTTTTATAATATCTTTCCTTTGATTTCATTTCCTCGTGTTTTAAATTTTTTACATGAAAACAAATTTAAAAGCAAACAATTAATAGACTACTTTTAAAAGCTGCAATCACCTTCCCAGATACTCTTTGTCCTCAGTTCTCATTTCAACTTTAAATTATTGTACTTAACACTTCGAGTACTTACTTCCATATTCCTAAATAGCATGTTTACAGGGACCTTTTCAGTTTTAGATATTATCTATTAGTTCCTTGCCCTAAGCCAAGGTTTTAATTTTATGAAACACATGCTTCTCCTCTTCCCATGGAAACACTTCCTTTCCTGTTCATAAACACAAACTCATTACTCTTTTTAATTAAATCCATATTTAGTGTCTATATTTTTATAAATGTATAGACTACTCACAGATGAATTATGAATTGTTCTGATTTAACCTCTTTTCCTATCAAGTTTTGTTTTACTTGGAGTCGTCACTGTTTAGCCTTTTGTTCTTTGTTCATTATCTGAATACATATCATAGTTCAACTCCAAAGTCTTAACCAAAATTATAAATCTCCTAATGCATTCAAATACATCAGAGACTCAGATTCCTCTGAAAGCATTGAATGTTTGTGCCTGGCTGGGTGGATTCGATGCCCCCTAGTTCTCTGTTGTTTCTTTCCTGTCTCCACCATCACCATCATGAACCCCCTCAACTCTGCCCTGTTGGAGACCTTGTCATCTTATTCTTTTCACCTCTACAGAAAGTTCTTTTCTTTCTCTAGAAATTTCTTTCCTTTTCTTGTTTTCCAGTTCTCTCTCTCTCTCTCTCTCTCTCTCTCTCTCTCTCTCTCTCTCTCTCCTTTTTTCAGCTCTAGAGAAAGGGGAGCATGGGAGGCACATTTTTGAGGTCTTTTGCATCTGTTATGTTCTCGCTCATTCTCATTCTTATTTGGGTAAAGAGTTGAGTATTTTTTAGAATTTTTATACTAAGAGTCTACCTGTAGGATTGTCATTAAACAATCATGTGTGATGGTACTTTGATTCTTAGCTTCTGTAGGTTCCATGTGTAATGGTTAACATTCTGGACTCTGATTCTTACCTTCATGTGTATGATCTACTTTTCCTTCTGATCTGGGAAGATGGAGACCTTTTCATTCCTCATATTTCAGAAGTGCGTGATTTTGTGCTTGGTGTGGATTTTTCTTCTTTTTTGCATGTGTGTGATACACATATGTTTGTTCATACTCCTGTGGGGATGTGTGCAGAAGCATTTGCATGCGTATGTGTGTGTGTGGAGGTGAGAGGTTGACATCAGGTGTCCTCTCCCACTATTCTCCCCTTTATTTCATTGAGGAAGAACTTTTTTTTTTTTTTTTTTTTTTTTTTTTGGTGTAAAATCTTGCACTGAGCCTCGAGCTAACCAGTTTGGCTAGATTCCCTAGCTAGCAAGCTTCAGGGATCCTCTGGTTTCTGCATCCTCGGAATGGGTTTATAGGTTTGTACCACCATACTTGGCTTTTATATGGGTACTTGGGGATCTGAACTCAGGTCCTCATGCTTATCATGTGGCAAGCTTTTTACCCCCTGAGTCATGTCCCCAGCCCCACTTTGTAACTGATTTTAAACTTCTGATATACTTTGAATTCCAAAAGCTTTTACTTATATTTTTAATAATGTGTTAAAAATAGTATTACTGAAGTTTTTAATATAAAGTCCTGGGCTCCAGGAGCCCCAAGAATCAAGGCTCAGCTACTTGTCTTGCTGTACCAATTAAAGGGATGAGCAATGGTAAAAAGCAAAGAATGGAAGTGTGTCCAATGTGGCCACATCGGGAAGAAAAATAAAAGGGTTCCAAGTGGCCCCCTAAGTCCCATCTTTAGCATACTAACATGAGGTTTTAATTTAAATTGTGAGCAAGAGGTATGCACACCTAACTTATGCATATGTCTTTGTCAAGGTATGGTCTACCCACCATTTAGCCATCCTTATTTTAGCTCTGGTTCTGCAAGGTGATCAATCCTACATGGAGGTCTGATAAGTTGTTAACTTTTGAATATGTTTATGGCTGTGAGTGAAGCCTTGTCATCGTGAATAATTATGCTTATCTGCTTGAGGAGAATCAGTCTGTCCCTCAAGGAGGTATTGCTCTTTCTAGAGTTCAAGGTGATTCAAGAGGGCTAGCAGTTAAGATGCTGCCTACAAAGCCTAAAGACCAGGGTTCAGTTCCCCAGTAAAGCCAAGTACACAAAAGGAAAGGTTAAGGACAATAACTTATCGATGCCTTTAGCCAAAGTATGGATAAGCTGAAGGCAGAGACGCCAGGTTTTTATACTGTGTTCAGTTGCTCTGTGGGCCCAAGTGCAAAGTCAGATGACTTTTTAGCAAAAGCAGCTTATATGTGTTTTGCATAGCAACAATATATATTCTTATCTCTCAGGGGATCTTAGCTTATTTAGGGAAGTGTTTCTCTATCTCATCCTTCCTGGTCTCTTTCATCGCTGGTTTATTTGGTTTCTGTTTTTCATGCTAGAATGTTTCCTCAAAGGTCTTCTGCTCTCTGGGTGTTCGATACACTTAAAGCCAGAGAGGGAACTCTGATGAGTTTTATTTTGGCATATTAGATTGAATATTACACTCAGGAATCTACAGCTATCAGTATTCTGCAGGTTTATTAATCAAAATGGGAAATAAAACGAAGACCTCAGCACGGTAGGCACAACACTTAAACTGAGCTATGTCCTCAAGCCCCTTTTGTGCTTTCTATTCTTGAGACAGGGTCTCCTAAAATCACTCAGACTGACCCTGAACTTACAATCCTTCTGATTCAGCCTCTTGAGTAGCTAATATTGCAGGGCTCTGCTAACGGGCTTTGCTGTAGATTCAACCTAGTCTTCCTCTGGACTTTTTTCTTTTCTTTTTTAAACCAAGGGGTCTAATGTGGCTGTTAATGCAGGAAGGGGAAGGCCTCCATCCAAAACATCATCTAAATGTTTTAGCTTCAGTGCTCCTCTTCTGACTTTGTTGTTTGGAATATAAGATCCCTTTGCTTTTATCTCTCCAAAAAATATTTTTTTCTTTCTTGAGTGGCAGAGGGGAGTAACTGCTTTGAGATTCTGACCTGGAAGCTGTTTGAAACATTTGCCTGTTCCAGCCTAACCCTTGCCTCCTCTTTCAGAAGTAAAATAAATCTTTTTGAATCATTAAATGTTCAGGGTTATTTGATGTTAGGAAGAGCATGCCTTACCTTTCTCATTTGATAGTGTGTTTTACCTTTCTCCTTCTTAGTAAGTTTATCATTGTCATTCATTGGCTTTCATTCTAAGATTCTGATGCTGTCATTTTTGTCATCTGTTATATTCCTTCTATATTTGTGCCTTTAAAGGTATCTCTAGTGTCATCTTAGTGGAGTGCAGAAAAGAAATGACGATCAAAATATATGCTCAAAGGCCCATGTTTAACAGAAATATTTTAATTTAGCATTTACTTGATAGGCTATCAATTTTGGGAGGATTTAGAAATAACAAAAGATTCACACAAAATCTCATTGCTTTAGTACAACTCTTTAGAAAATTAGGAAATATTTACATATTTTGCTATAGTTTTAGTCCTATGTGCTCATGTTTACTTTGCAATTTCACATTTCATCATAAATATTTTGTATTTTCCTTAAGGGTTTGTAGCTCTGACCTTACAATATTTCACTGTGTTGATGTCATACTACTTGGTAATCCAGTCTCTAATATTAGGTTCTAACTTCCACCCATGATTTCCATGATTTATAATACTAAAATTAACATATCTACATATTTGGGCCTTAAGAAACTTATTTCCCCAAACTATATTCCTTATTGTAAAATAACTGAATCCAAGAGGAATGAAAATCTTTGTAGGCCTTGTCACATATTTCTATATTGACCTTCCAAAAATTATGTGCCAAATGCTAATATTTCCCACCAATGAGGATATGATGTTACCCAAACAATTGTCTATTCAGAGTTCTTCCCTAAACAGAGGCTGTGACCCAAAGAAGTATCTCCAGACAGGGTCTTGCCATGTTGCTCAGGCTGGCAGTGAGCTCAACTTCCTCCTGCCTCCAAGTCCCAAGTGTTTGGATTTCTGGAATGTTCCATGATGCCTGGTGGGAAAAAGCTTTCCTTGAACTCTTTTTGATGTGCAGAGAACTCTGAAAATCAGACACAGGCCTCATTCTCATTAAAGTGAACTTCCTAAGCTATTTGGAGAGACAGATAGACAGTCAGACAGATGCACATAAGCACCCTGAAGCCCTTTCTGTGACTCTGGTGTAAGAATCTAGTCTGTAGAGAAAGCACCTTCCAGAGCTATGAACACCCAATTCCTTCACTGTTGAGAAATTCCAGTTAAAGATACAATGCAGTGAATGGGTCCGAGGGCCCCATACTCTGGGATCCACACTGCTCCTTTCTCATCGCCATGATTATGGGCCTCAGTCTAGGACCAAGAGCCAATTCTTCAACTTGGTGCCACTTCTGACCCTTAGCTCTGCTTTCTTGTCTTGGGTTTGTTAACTAAAAACAACCATTATCATGTCCAAACACACAAACTCTAAGTTAAAAATGAGCAAAATATGAGGTTCCAATGGGGATTGAGTGTGAGAAACTTGGAGAAAAATAATAGAAGTAAAAGGATGGGAAACTAAGAGTGGCCTGTTTGGAAGCTCTGTGCGATCTTGCATGATCAGATGCATCGTGAGGAACTGAAATGAAAACTCTTGGTAACCATAGGAACCACACTGTTAAGGCTCAATTGTTATATAAAGAGTCTTGGGATTTCTTTGAAATGGAAATGATTGTTTAGATAACGACATCTCCAGTGTGATAATGATAGTGAAGTTCCAGCATCCTTGGAAGTAGTATGTCAAAATGTGAAAAATTTTCATATCCAGTCTTCCAAGTATCTCTCTTTGAAATAAATGCAATTAAACTTTATAGGAAAAATTGTCATTTGAAGTTTTACAATATGATTCCTTTAAAATTTCATAGCTATAATAGTCCCATATGTCCATAATTTTTCATTTCCCTCCTCTAACCATCTACTATATTTAGTATTTTCTTTCAGTAGCTTGCTCTTGGAAAATGTCATGTGAGGTTTCTATTATTCTAGTCTCTAGATCCCAGAGTTAATTTTAGAAGGAGAATTTAAAAGCTACATGCAGGGTAATCTTAAAAGAGAAATTTCCTCTACATATAAGGAAGCACTTAGATCTGTGGACATCCTTGCTGTGCAGAAACTTCATCTATTAATGGTATAATATAAATAAAATATTTATTTAAAATATAACAGGTACTAAGATTTATGCTTCTTGCTTATAATTTTAAAAACTGCCAGCTTTCAAAAAAATCACTATGTTAGACTGGAGAGATTACTCAGTGGTTAAGGCATTTGCCTGTAAAGCCTAAAGACCTGGGTTCGATACCCTTAGTACCCATGTAAAGCCAGATGCACAAAGTGGTGCATGCACCTGAAGTTTGTTTATAGTGGCTAGAGGCTCTGGCAGCCCATTCTCTCTCTCTCTCTCTCTCTCTCTCTCTCTCTCTCTCTCTTTGAGACAGGGTTTCCTTAAATTACTCAGAGTCTCCTTAAATTACTCAGACTGACCCTGAACTGGCAATCCTCGTGACTCAGCCTCTTGAGTAGCTAGTAGCAATTGCAGGGCTAAATATTAAATAAAATAATAAATAATTATATAATAAGTACATTTTTAAAAAAAAAGTATTATGTTTATAAAAGCTAAAACTAGGGCTGAAAGAGGTTAAATAATTTCCTTAAGGTAATCAAATCAGTAAATGACCATATGGTGACTGGACTGCCTACTTCCTTGTCTCTCTTGTCTTTTTATATTCAGAGTTTATACTCTTTCACCTCTATCTTCACCAGGAGCTGTGTCTACTTCAGTTTGCCTAGGTTAATTTTTTTATTTTCTCTGAATTCTTAGTACTGGTCCAGATGACTTTGGTGAACCACCTGAATCATACACATGCTTCATCACTGTACTGAGCTTTTGCTTTATGTGATCCTCAGACCAGTCCTACTCCCTGATCTTTCCTTGACACTCAATTTTCACATTGCTTGCCTGCCTCTCTTCCTTCCATTTTCTTTCCCTGTTTCTTTTCTTTTTCTTTTTCTGAGACAGTGTTTCATGTAACTCAAGCTGCCTTCAAATTCACTGTTTAGCAGAGGATGACCTTGAAATCCTGGTCCTCATGCTTCTACCTCCCAAGTGCTTGGATTATAGGTATGAACCACCATACCTGGTGTGATGGTTAAGTTTTGTTGTCAGCTTAACCTGTTTAGTAATCTTGGGTGGCTCTCTGAGGTTGTTCACAGGAAGGCAGCCCTATCAGTAGGGGGAAGGATATAAGGAAGCTCTGGGAAACATCCTTTCCTGGAAAGGCAATTTAGGAAAGAAATTCCAGAGACTCAGAAAGTGAACAAGTCTGGGAAAGGATTACAAAACCCTGCCTCTCTCTTTTCTTTTCCCACTTTTATGTTTTTTTTCTTGTGTGTGTGTGTGTGTGTGTGTGTGTGTGTGTGTGTGTGATGTTGGTGATGGCTTCTCTCTCTCTCTCTCTCTCTCTCTCTCTCTCTCTCTCTCTCTGTTGGGACCTGTGAAAGGGGGGAAGACTCTTTTGCCATTATAGAAATCCCCCTGAATCTATAACTTCAATAAATATTTTCCTCCCATAAACTGTGCCTGGTTTGGAGGTTCAGACCAGTGGCTTGTGACTGACTATGACAGTTTTGGTATTGAGAGTGATATTGCTGACACGAATCTGATCATTTGGATTTGAGTCTTCTGGAACTTGAGTGCTGGAGGAATGGACATAGATTTGGTACTTGCAACTGAAGATACCTTTTAGAGCAGTAAGACGATTTTTGTGGACTATTCTGTTTAGAATTCGAAAATGCTAAGTACACAAAAAATTACATTTGGAGGCTTGGCTATAAACTTTCTAAGGGGAAGGAGAGACTGCAGAGAACTTTATTGGAACTGTGTTACTGGACTAAGGGGTGTTTGCATTCTATTGCCCATGCCCAAAGAGTTTAATCAAGGTTAAAATTAAGTAATGGACTGATGTGCTTGGCTAATGATATGGAACTGAGAATTTAAGATTTGAAGTTGAAAAAATATAATCAAGTTTAATTTATTGGCAAAGAGATTGGCTTTAGGTTATTGAAGCTGCTATTTTCAACACATTAACAATTCTAAAGAGGCTAGCACAACTGCTTTACATCAAAGCAATGGAAAATATACCTGAGGTGTTTCTACCAAGAAAGGACTAAATGATAGACTGTGCAAAGTCTTTTGGATAGAGAGATGAAAATAAGGAACTTTCTCTTCAAGGTCACAACAATTTATTTTGTCTCTAAATTAACAACATGGCTATGTCCTGCATACTTGGTATTGCATTTGGAAGCATAAAACATGCATGTGTGGAAAGGTCACGAAGTTCACATGATTCCAGGAGCTGCTGCTGAGATGCTGTATATGGAACAGGGTGTGAACTCCCTAAAAGGCCAATGAAGCCTTTGGAAGATGGACTGTGGTTTACAATGGAGACCCAAAGATGTTTTGGATATACCAAGACTATGCAAGGGCTACCATGGAGTATGGTTAGCTTAGGATGGAAAATTTCCCTAGCTAGTTAGCCAACCTGGAGGGGTGGGATTGAAGAATCCAGAGAATGTCCATCACTAGATGTGATATCGGATTTAAACTGTAGGTGTTTGATGTATGCCTAATGGTTGTTGAGTTTGCATTGGTCCAATCTTGTTATTCCCATAGCAGTTGGAAATATTTACTCTGTGCCATTATATGTTAAAAGCATGTGACTTGTTTTGATTTTCCAGAACTCACTTTTTAAGGGATTGTGATGGTTAAGTTTTGTTGTCAACTTGACCTTTTTAGTAATCTTGGGTGAGTCTCTGATGTTGTTCACAAGAAGGAAGCCCTCTCAGTAGGAGGCAGGATGTAAGGAAGCTCAGGTGAGCTAGAAATGAACATCCCTTCTTCAGAGGGCAATACAGAGAGGAAATTCCAGAGACTCAGGAAGCCAACAAGTCTGGGATAGGGTTGTAAGATCCCACCCTAAGGCTATATAAAGGGGAAATAAAACTCTCTTTCCCCCTGCCTCTCTGCTTGCCTGCTTGTTGGTACTTGTGCATCACTTCTTTTCCAGCCTGGATTAAAGACCAGCTGCTCCCCAGGAGGCCTTTAGTCCTTCAGTGCTGGATTGGGACTGCTGAGGTATCCAGCCATGTGGACTCAGTGGCTACCAGTTCCTTGACTGTCAGGCTTGTGGACTGCTATTGTGGGACTACTGTGAGCTAATTTAATAAATCTCCCTTTGTTACTACAATTCATTCTTTTGGTTCTGTTCCTCTAGAGAACCCTAATACAGGGAACTTGCCTTGTGTTGGGGGAAGATTATGGGTTTCCGGTTGTACTTGAGATAGTTATATCATGTTAGGTGGAATTATGATCTTGTTACTGTCTTCATTTGGAAATTAAATATGATATAAGGAAATATGGTTTGATGTCAAGTTGACCAGGGTTAGACTTGTGATGGTTAAGTTTTGTTGTCAACTTGACTTGTTTAGTAATCTTGGGTGAGTTGCTATGGTTGTTTACAGGAAGTTGACCCTATCAGTAGGTGGTAGGATGTAAAGAGACTCAGGAGAGCTAAAAACAAACATCCCTTCCTAGGAGGGCAAAGCCACCATACATGGCTTTCTTTACAAGTTCTTTCATGGCTGGTGGCCTCAATTTAGTTACCTTGATCCTTGAAAAAAGTGGGGCGCTTATCCAAGCTGGGTGATAGAATGGGATGTAATACAGAAGAATGACCAGAAAGATGCTGAATTATTACAGAGAAGGGATACATGAGCCAAAATATACAAACCACTGTAGAAAACAGAAAAAGAAAATTACTTCTATCTTAGAATCCCCCAAAGAAGCAGAACTGACAATTTCAATCTAGTGAGATCCGTGTTAGATTTCTGACCTGCAGAACTGGAAGATTATAAACAAGTGTTGTTTTAAGCTACGGTGGTTGTATTAATTTGTTTTGGCTATAAAAATAGCTGATTTATTTACACTTTCTTTTGAGTTTTTATCCCTCTGGCTATCTTGGGAAACAATTTGAAGTTATCAAATATAAAGTGTTTCAGTCCTTTCTGTTCCAAACAGCTTGGGTTAAAGTCATTCAGTGACTTTTTGATAAAACAAAACTCTCCCAGACTTCCTCCTGTTCTTCCAAAGATGGGTTACAGGCAAACACGGTTGAGGGGGACCCATATGTTTTTCAGAGCATGTGGAAGAGTATATTTATTCATGAGCAGCCTTTCATTACAGATTGGTTTCCATTGCTCTTTGCCTGGTGTCCTCTGCTAAGTATGCTAGTGACATAGCTGGTCCCAGCCGACTGTTGAGCATCTCTGTGAGCATTAATTGGGGGCAATGGAAAATAAGAAGCTGTGAAGAACAAGAAATATCTAGTCTGTCTCTGGCTGCTATTGCCTGTGGTCGTTGAGTTCTAGTCCTTAATCATTCTTGGGCTCTGCTAGTTAAGTGTTCTCTTGAGCATTTCTGCAACTTTGGAGAACACGGCGGGGGGGGGGGGGGAGGATCAGTATCTTTTGCATAATATGTCCAGTCTACAGGAGGGAGGCCATAAGCCTTGTTTTCCATGTCTTTAATAAGCTCTTTCTTGCTAAACTACCTTGGGCTATTTTATCTTAAATGTCTCTGGGTTTCTACCAAACAATGGAAATACTGTTGATGAGTTTCTTAGACTCCTGTTCCTGTCTGGCTGTGTCTGCTGCATCCCCCATCACTGTCCACAGAGCTTGTCCATGGTATGAAGAACTAGAAATCTGACCTGCTGATACTGCTTCTCTTTATTTTCCAACTGAACAGTTTTGGATAAAAGTCTCAATTTTGATTTCTTCCTCAACTCAGGAAGGGAGTTTCCCACTACATTTTACTTTCTTCTCTTTGGGGTACCAACTTCATTTCTTTTCATCTTCTGTTTTTTTTTGACAATTTTCATACATGTATATCTTTTGACCACAATCCCCTCCCATTATTTTCTTTTGTTTTTCTCTTTCATATCCCTTCCACACAACCCCTTCTTCATTCCCAGTGAGTTCTTCTTATAGTCTGATGGCTTCCCCCCCCCATTGTCCATCATCCATATGTTGATGGACCCAATATTGTTCAGGTGACAACTGTTGTGATGTCATGAATGCAATAGCTACTTCATGTCTAGATGACAACATTCCATAACACTCCTCCTCCAGCTCTTATTTCTCCCACCTCTCCCTCTGTATTCTCTGAGCCTTGGTAGGTGTGATAAACATTTCTCATTAGATGCTCAGCACGAAACTCTCACTTCTCAGCATTTTAATGAGAATTGAGTCTTCTATGTAGTAATCGCCATCTACAAAAAGAAGCTTTTGTGACTGAAAGTCAGAGAGTTGGTAGACTGTTGAGCATAGATAGCTACCTCCTAATGACACTTTTTAATCTAAATTCAAATATACCAGTAAGAGATATACCTTTTGCACTGTTAAAAAAGAATATAATGAAAAGGCTACATTTCCTATTTGGTGGGGTAGTTGTAGGACAGCAGAACAGTAGGTACTAAAAAGACTGAAAACATAGTGGTTTTGAGCAAGTGTTGGTGTATTACAGCTTGCAAACTGGCTGACTGTTTTCATAAATAAAGTTTTATAGGAACATAGCCATGTCCATTCATTTACATATTATCTTTTTTTTGAGCTACAATGGCAGAACTGAAGAGTGCAAAAGACACCATCTGGCTTGAAAAATCCCAAAATATTTTCTATATGGCCCTTTAAGAGCATACTTGCCAACCCCTTGTTTAACATATTAGTTATATAACAAATAATCCCAAAATCTGGCAGCTTAAAGCAACAAACATTTATGATTTCACAGTTTCTGTAGGTCAGCGTTCTAGGCTTCTGCAGTGGAGTGGTTATAGCACAGGGCCCCTAATGAAGTTGCAGCCTAGCTGTTGACACCATCAACAGTCATGTTGTGGTTTGGTTGGGGCTGAAGAACCGTCTTGCAGCTCACACAGGTCTCAGCATCTCACTGGCTATTGACTGGAGGCCTCAGTTCTGTGCCAGATGGACTGCATCGCGTGGTTGCTCCACACAGCCGAGCTTCCGTCAAAGCAGGTGGCCTTGGGGTGGTTGGAGAGAAGCAGTGGTCTTTGGTGGGTTGTAGGGGGAACACAGAGTATCCTTATGTAACTTCTGCCTTAGCTTCCAGAGAGCTGTGAGACAGGCAGGTGCCATCACATTCAGCTCTGGAAGTCTTTTATAATTAAATCTGGAAGTGATATATTGTAACTTTTACTATATATAATTTGTTTGAAGTGAGTGCTAAATTCAGCTCACATTTGAGGAGAGGAGATGATACAAGGGCATGGATACCAGGAGGCATTATGGAGGCTGGCTCTCACATTTAGTTCCATCCTCTCAAAGGTTGCCCCTTTTATACAACCATACTATGCATTGCTTTCTATCCATGAAGCATTGGAACTTAACCATGGTGAGAAAAGAAAAGCCAAGTCATGAAATTTTGAGGTCATCTCAATAACTAGCTTCATTCTCAGACAGACATGAGCATTGCCAGTACGGTTGGGGTCTTTGGACCAAATCTACGCCAAGATTTAAATGTTTAGAAATCTGTTGGGAGCCCATAGGATACGAATGCACTGGTCAAGACGAGGCTGGCTTGTGGCAAGGTAGGCAGTTAAGAGAGCACTTTGCCAACAATAAGAATGTCGTACTTGTTAATTCATTCAACATTCAACAAATATTTACCAAACTCCTGGTAAGCCCAGGCAGGATTGAAGGCTTTGTGTGTACAGCAACAAACTTGGAAGGGAAGATGGCCTCAGACAGGAAGCATCTTACAGCAGGTGCTTCCTTTGTATGTTGACAGCCAATTAGTGGCTTCCCAGGACGTGACCCTTTTCAGTATTTCTGGGGGAGAGAAGATATTTACATAAAAGATAATAGACAGGCAGTGTACTCAGGGAAATAGAGGCAGCTCCTGGAAACTTTTAGTACATTTACAGTTCTTGTTAGCTCCAATGAACATTTTAAGAAAAAAGCATGTTGCCCTGAAGTCTCTGAGGCCATTCACAGGCAGTGAATGGCAGCATCTATAAAAGTTATAGACTCTGGAAAGTTCTTACTTTTAACCTGCTTTCTTTAGCCATTTTTATGCATAATCATCTTTTTTAACAGCGTCAACTCAAACTGTGTTTGATAGTTGCATTTAGAATTGTGCTCTACAAGCCTCTGTCACAAGCCAAATCAGGTTTCTTCATATTGAGCTAGATGTACAGAGGATAGATGGAGGGAGGAGGGAGAGTTTTCTTGGTCCAGCTAAGAGTAGTCAGATTGAACAGGATGAACTACAATGGACTCCTGTCTATGCTGGTGGGAAGAGTTAAGAGGAAAGAATAACCTAGGTGACCTCATCTCTCAGACACTGGGAAAGCTTTTGATCTGTTAAAAAAAAGGTCATTTTTTCCCTCTCTGTGTGATAGAATGTTTCAGAATCATGTTATGCCCAAAGAGTCCATCTCTTACACTTGCATAAATGTAGTTGTTTCTTTTTTCTTTCTTTCTGTGTGTGTGTGTGTGTGTGTGTGTGTGTGTGTGTGTGTGTGTGTGTGTGTTGGTTTGAGTCAGGTATCCCCCATAAATGCAAGTGTTTTGGAATGTTAGGTCCCCAGCTGATGGCAATCTGAATATTGGAGCCTCCTAGAGGAGGTGTGTTGTTGGGGCCAGGCTTTGGGTGTTATAGCCAGCTTCACTTGCCAGTGTTTAACACACTCTCCTGCTGCTGTGGTCCACTTGATGTTGGCAACAGCCTAAACTTCCTATTTGAGCCCCTGTTATAGATGGTGGTGGCCACTGAGGGTGTCCAGCCCTAAATTGTGTTTGGGAGTGGGTCTAAATTCCAGCCCAAAGGTGTGGAGAGAGCAGTTTGAGCTCTGGTCATTCATGCTTACTGGTGGTGCTGGCAGTTGGTGGTTTCTCTCTGCTTGGATCTATGAAAGGGAGCCAGCTTCTGCCATCATTGATGGCATTCTACTGGATTTGTAAGCTTGGAATAAATCCCATCCTTTCATAAATGGTGTCTGATAGATCTTTGTCCCAGCCACGAGGAGCTGACTCCAACAGTATGAATGCATGTAGATGCCAGAGGTTGATGCTAGATGTCTTCCTCAATCGCCCTCCACCTTATATTTCGAGACAGGGTATCTCATCTCATTGAACCTGGAACTCATCAATTTGGTGAAACTAGCTGTCCAACAAAGCCCCAGGGTCCTCCTCTCTTTGCCTCTCTTGTGCTGGGAACCAAAAGGGAAGCTACCTCCCTCCTGGATGGTCCTTATAGTGCTGAAAAGCCCTATGGGAGCCACTGGAGATGTCTGCTGCTTCAACCTGCTCTTCATGGCATTGCGGATCCAAACTCAGGTATCATGCTTATGCAGCAGGTGCTTTACCAACTGAGCTGTGTGCCTAACCCAACATAGAGCTTTTCAACGGACACAGGAAGCTTGACACTGAACTCTTGAGCTCCTAATAGTGTTTATTCAAGCCATCCACAGTTTGAAGGTGCCAGAGATGGTGGCAAAGATGACCTCAGAAATGAGTTTCTCTGTGCATCTGTGCAGAGGAAATTGAAAATGTAATCTTTGAATGAAACAAGGGCAAAGCAAAGTATTGAGGCATAGGAGGCAGGCCAGCTGCCCTGACTTCAAGTCCTTCCTCTGGAGATTGTAATATGTGATGGCAGATCAATAAATGTGTTGCACTTACTAAGAAATTAAAGGAAAGCTTGTGAAATTGTAGATGAGCCAGAGAGCTGAGTGTGAGTGAGTAAAGGAAGAAAAATCAGATGCCACGCGTGTGGCGGGCACCAGGGTTACTCAACAGCACAGTTTGACAAACACGAAGAGAAGGAAACATTTTGGCCGAGTCAGCCACCCCAGCATCTCCCTTCAAAGCCCTCCTAAGAACTCCCCACCGCTGCATGAGTTATTTCCTCTTTCAGCAGGATGAGTGTGCTGGGAAAATCAGCCCTAGGGTTGCAAGAGTGAAGTTAGGAAAGAGAGGCGTGAGCAAGGAGACCGTAATGAATTAGACAGAAAGGCCAGAGGCACGGGTCTTCCACTTGGACAGCTCCATTTAGCTGAGTCCACTGTGGCATGGTAGCTGTGTGACTGTCCCTTTGGGCTTGCCATAGTCTCTTGCCTTCTCTACCTGTGGTTTGGCTCATTAGTGTCCCCTGCCTAGACTCAGGAGCAGCAGCACCTCTGTCCATCCCTCCCTTTTGCCTTTCATGCTTTGGAAATGCTTTCCTCAAAGGCCAATTTAAAACCATTTTCCAAGCTCCTGGAAGACCTCTAAACAGCCTTAGTCCAGAGGGACTTGCACTTTTTCTCCTTAATGAATATCATTAGTCTTTTATTAAACTGGTTACAGTGGCCTGCATATATAATTTATTTTTATCTATTTTTCTGTCTTCCCTAATGAGTTAAAAATTTCTTGAGGACAAAGGGCTTGCCTTAAATATGTTAATATTTTCTATAATATTTCCTTGGTGATATGAGGAATGTAACAGGCCAGTGTTTGTTGATTTAAAATATAAACTCTTAATAATTTTAAGAGAGATTAGCAAGATTGTGGGTTCTTGGGCCAAAGTGCCCTAATGAACTTTCCTCTAGATCAACCTACTTTCATTTTTTGCCTTGTTTTGGGTAAGTGTGATGAAACAAACACTATTTATTGTTTCAAAAAAAAAAATCCCAGGGGAGCTCTCTTATTGTTCTGTTTTGGAATTGTTTGATTTCAAGGAAAGAAGGAACTGAATTCTCCTCTCTTTGAGTTCCTTGGAGGTATGGAGGCTGTGTGGTGGTTTTGTTGTCATCAGCCTAGCGATGTGCTGGCTTGTAGATGCTTTAATTCTCTCTCCCCATAGCCGGGCATGGTGGCTCACACCTTTAATCCCAGCACTCGGGAGGCAGAGGTAGGAGAATTGCTGTGAGTTCAAGGCCAGCCTGAGACTCCAGTGAATTCCAGGTCAGCCTGAGCTAGAGTGGGACCCTACCTCGAAAAACAAAACAAAAACAAAACAAAACAAAAAAATCAAAAAATAAAATATATATATATATATATATATATATATATATATATATATATATATATATAAAATTCTCTCTCCCCACCTCTGTAAGGAGCCTACAATCCAAATGGTCTTAAAACAAAGTCGACTGACCTTCACCAGACCTGTGTGTGGTCTTTGTCCTTCCTGCTCCTTCCCTCTCCTCTGACATGAGCAGTTTACACTTGACACTTGTTAGAAGTGCCCTCTTTTTCTAACTCCTTGGAGCGAAGTGACTTTGATCTCATCACACTTGAGAAACAGTTCTGAAAAGTCAAAAGTGACTTCTCCCTGTCGTGACCTCCCAGCAGCTCTGTAGTTGTTCACCTCTACTTGGGACTCCCAACATTGATTTTGACCTTGCTCCTTATCTATTTTCTTTCCTAGGGGAGGGAAAAATTAGTTTGATAAATGCACAAGTCTGCGCTATGAACTGTGTGTGTCCCTGTCTTTGAATTCCATGACACTTCTCAGAGACCAATAGCCTGGTAAATATAGACTTATTCTGTTCATCTTTGCTTCCCTCACCAATTATTTCAGAGGTGGATATTGTACAGCTTGGCTGATTAAAACTCCTTGAAAGTAGAACCCAGGCACCCCACCTCTTTATTGCCCACTACACCTGACACAGCAAATATCTTCAGGCTTAATAGATGTTTGAAAATGAGAACCAACTTAGACATTGACTGGTGTTAGATATGTTGAATATCTCAGTTTCTTTTTTATTTTTTAAATATTTTATTTATTCATTTTCAAGCAGAGATAGAGAGAGAGAGAGAGAGAGAGAAAGAGAGCAAGAAAGAGAGAGAGAAAGAGAGGGAGGGAGAGAGAGAGAAAGAAAGAACCAGGGCCACCACCTTATGGGTCTGGCTTATGTGGGTCCTGGGGAATTGAACCTGGGCTTTAGGCACTGGAAGCAAGTGCCTTAACCGCTGAGCCATCTCTCCAGCCCAAATATCTCAGTTTCTTAAAATGCCAGCAGAGACCTCTTTCTTGTTATCACCTTAAAAGTAAAAAGCAAGGGTTGGAGAAATGGCTCAGTGGTTAAAGGAGCTTGCTTGCAAAGCCTCACAGCCTGGGTTAGATTTCCCAGTACCCCTGGCATATATGGGTAGAGTTCATTTGCAAGAGCAGGAGACCCTGGCCTTCCTATTCTCTTTTCTTTCTCTTTCTCTCTGCTTACAAATAAATAATCAATAAAAAATAAGTCATTCATGAGAAAATCATAGCTGACACTAATTTTAGGAATACATTAGCAATGGTCACATGTCAGAGAGCGCTTCCTTCTCTTGATAGGAGGACCTCATAACTGTCTATGATGGAACCCTGAAGTCTCTGTCTGAATAAGATCATGGTGAGGATATTAATTATCTGCTCTGGGCAGCTTTGTGTAGTTTCTGAGTTAGATACGCTGAATGTGACCTTTCAGTCTGACCCGCAGACATCCCTCATTTGCACTGAGAAGAAGCCCAGTCCTTGGGTGAGAGCAGAGCAAGGGGCGGGGCTGAGGCAGCTAGCCTGCTTCACCTTCTCATTTTCTCTTCTGTTCCCTTTATCCATTTTCAGTTCCTCCTTTCCCACCAGGTGTCAGTGGACAAAGGCTTCCCTCTTTCTCTGGCAGAGGGGAAGTGGTGGGACTAGCTTTGTGTGTTTACTGTGAAGCCTGCAGTGTTTGGGCATTTTTGGATGATTGCTTCATTTATAGTCTCTTGGCCATCCACAGGGCATCAAAATTTTTTATTTATTTTGTGTGCGTGGTGTGTATGTGTGGGTGAAGATTTGTGTGCATGTTCAGGCCTGAGGTTGGTGTTCAGTGTCTTCCTGGATGTCGAGTGTTTATGAGGCAGGCTCTGTTTGTCTACTGATTTGTCTAGTATAACTAACTAGCCAACTTGTCCTTGGGATCTCTACCTCTGGCACTGGGACTACAGGTGGTGACCACATCCACCCCACATTTACATGGGTTCTGTGGATTTGAACTACACAGCAGGTCCTTTGTCTATAGATATATGATCTCTCAGCCCCCAGGAGGCAGCTTCCACTCCTCTTACATCACAAATCAGAAACTTGACCAAATCATACAGCTTAAAACAAACAAGGAGAGGACTGGGGAGATTGCTCATTGGTTAAAGGTGTTTGCTTGCAAAGCCTCCAGGATTCGATTAGATTCCTCAATACCCATGAAAAGCCAGATGGACAAAGGGGTACATGCAGCTGGAGTTCATTTGCAGGGGCAAGAGGCCCTGGTGTGCCCATTGTTTCTCTACTTCTCTCCCTTATTCCCTCTCCTTGCTTGCAAATAAAAAAATGAATTTTTAAAAATCTACAAAGGTGAGATTTGAAGTTTGACCTGTCTGGCTTCCAAGCTTTTGGGCTTCGATAATGTGCAAAGTTAGGAATGAAATTACATTATTTCCCACTGAATGTCTGATAGAAAGAACAAGTCCTTTCTAACAAAGCTCTAGCGAAGTTGCCCTGGTGGGCATCTGGGCTGTTCCAGGCACAAGGCAGGATTTTCTCTGTCAGCTGTGAAGCCTGGTTTGGGGCAGAGTCCTATCACAGGAGCATGTGCCTCATGGTGCTGCATGCAGCTGGCCTCCCTGATGATCAACCTCAGCCCCTTGCATAAAGTACATGAGTCATAATTCAGCACTTTCTTTTTCCTTTGATGGATATTCTTTCATTCGCCCAGGGAAAATGAATTTGGTGTGTTAAGCTTTGGGTAGGTGTGAACAGGATTCTGGTGAGCTCTTTGCTCTAGTCCTTGTCCCAGACTCACAGTTGGTGTAGTCTGTTAGGATTGTAGGAGTGTTGTCTTTGGGGCAAGTATCATGGCTGGAACAGTGAGTGAGTCCTCATTATCCATGGAAAAATGTATATATACATATCACCCAATTTAAAAAGTTCCTGAAAATTAATCCACTTATGATAGCTAAGAAATAGCCACAAGAACTGTGATTGGCTCTGTATCTTCAAAAGTAAATGAAATCTATCGATAATTTGTTTATCCTTACACAAATAAACTTTAGGTGAATGTTTTGTACTTAGCAGTTTAATCAAATGTTAAACGTTTTTGAGGGGCTTATTTTTCCCAGTAAAATCACATGATAGCAAATTATGATATTGAAATTTAAATTTATAGATGAATTTTATAATTTGATCACAACAAGGGTTATTTTTGTATTAGTGACTTTGTCAATTTTCCTTCCAGGAAAATTTAACACTTTTACACTTCTTTTTTAACCAGCTATTTTCTTTTATTTTTCCTGATCACATCAACATCCCTGATTTTCTCTACACTAAATTTCCATGTCTGTCAGTTCCTATTTAGTGTGTGTGTGTGTATGAGAGAAAGAGAGAGAGAGAGAGAGAGAGAGAGAGAGAGAGAGAGAGAGAGAGAGAGAGAGAGAGACCTAAGAAGTTTTCTATCACTTTACGTAACCTTGTGAAATCCTTCTCTTTGCAAAATTTTCCACTTTGCTTGCCAACCTGTTGTATTATATTTGGATTGCTTGCTCTAACGGCAATGATTTCTGCACTATTGAAACTGATGTGCTGTGATGGGTGGAGATACAGCTAATGTTAGGTAGAGTGGAATAAGTAGTCACTGGTATTGCAAGATATCAGTGGATTCCTCATAAATATTTTGATTTATGGTGCTTTAAGTTTTCCTAAGACAACATATAATGGTTTGGATTTTGAATATCCAGGGTCCATGTGTTTAAGGCTTGATTGTTAACCTATGCTACTACTGAGAAATGCGGGAAACTCTCTTTTCACTTCCTCTCTCTTTCCCCCTTTCTTCTTCTCCTTTTTCTCTTCCTCCCCCTCCTCCTCCTCATTCTTCTCTCTTCCCTCTTCCTCCCATCATGTACCACCATAAGCCCAAAACCACAAGTTCATGTGACCATAGACTTAAACCTCTAAAACCTTGAGACAAAAATAAACCTTTCTTCCTTTTTCATCTATTTCTTCAGGTATTTTGTCACAGTGATTCAGGCTGACCAACACAAATAGGCATGATGCAAGATTGTGTAATAAGGACTTTCTCAAATGTTACTGAATTTCATGTTAACTGACATTTCCCAGAACTTCTCTCAACCAATAAATCAGCAAGTATGAGGAGCCTCCAGGCTTTGGGCGGCATACTGATGGACTAAATCCTCTTCTGACCATTCTGGTGCTCATGAATAGAATGAGAAGCATTCAGCCACAAACAGGATGTCAAATCTTAATCAAGGCCTGCTTGAAAGCTTGTGATTATCTCCAGGTGATGACTTTCCGTAGACCTCAGAGGTTGTGGACTTTTGATTCAAGGTGACGTTAGGGGATGAGAGATCTAAATAACACTTAGGTTCCAGGCTAGTCCTATAGTTACTCTTTTGTGCTTTTGGAGAACACAAGGGCTTCATTTAGCTTCAACTGACTTTATGACTGTTATCTTTGCTTCTTTTAACTTCACTTTTAGTTATATTCTATAGTAATATAGCTTAATAAACAAGAGTCATTTTCCTTCTTCTAGTATTTTAGGTATAGTAGGTCATTGGGAAAGTACAAGTATGCTTGCTACATTCTCCTTTCTTATTGACATATGTATTTTCACATATTTGAATGGTAATGTTTGCAAAGTATGAAGGCATTTCAAAAAAGGCTTTTGCAAAGACAGGCATTGCTTCACCTTTGCTTCTTGAACATGCTGTTAATATAAACACTTTTTTTCCTAGTACAGCTAGATGTGGAGTTTTTGGGTAAATTTATATTTGTTCCAGCAGGAACAAATATAAATTTACCCAAATTAAAAATTCCTTGAGGGCAAAACTCTTGTCTTGTTTCCTATCCTCAGGATTTCACATCGGACTTCATCAGCTTCTCTTCTTTTCTTCTCTTGAGACAGGAAAGAAGAATCTCGCCTATAAGGAAGGAACTGTCAATGATTGTGGTGGGAGTGAAGTACATCCATACTGACTGTACAGAGACAGGAAATGGAGAAGGTTGACTGTCAGAGTTAGGCACAGAAGGTTCTGTGGGGTCTGTTATCAAGAGAAGGAGGCCAAAGTACAATCATTACTTCCTGGAAAGACAAATCAACCAGCTCCCCATGGTTGACTGGGTACATGTACACTTGGAATCTGTGAACAGGTAGAGGCTTTATGGTAGTGATGAGGCCAGAGCCCCTGTGTCATCTCTGGGGTGGATTAACTCTATGCTCCTCCAATAGTATGTTCTAGTAGGAAATGAAGCTCTCTAGCAGAGCATCAAGAAAGTGCAGCCAGAGATTAATAAAAATGGATGGACTCTACTTAAAATGAAGATTTTCAGTAACCATATCAGAAATTTCCAGTAACCCACAGAAAAGGGCAAAAAGGTTTTTTTTTTAAATTTATTTTCATTTTTTTTTTAGAAACCACATGTCTGCTGGATGCATCCATGAACAGATGAACAGCTTCCTGAAAAGGCATGTGCAGGCATTGGATTAAACCTCATTTCCTCCGAAAGAGGCAAGAAAACCATAATGATTACCAACTCTCTATTTTGGGGCTTAGCCATCCTTCCATTATTTTCATTTAGTGGGAGTGGAGGAAGACGATACTGCTGTTTAGGCGCTGGGTTCACTTAGTCATGCACGTGGCATTTGTCCTATGCAGAAAATGTACTTCAACTGAGCTCCAGCTTGTCTGAGTGTGAGCGGCTCTACCTTGCTGCTTCCCCTTGATTGAGCTGTGATCCTTTTGGCCAGAGGGACATCCAAAGCCATCTCCTCCTTTTACTGGTCGTGGAAATAGAGACTGATTTTGATCTCAATGAATCCAAACTTCATTAGGAAGTTAGGAAGAAATATGAGGACGATGAAAGGAGGAAGGTCCTCACCAGGCCAAGCACAAGCCTTTCATACACTGTTAACTGCCTCCCTTTCTGTTTATTTGTGCCAGCTTGTTTAGCTGGGATTTTACTATTCTTAATTATTTCATCAATATCACAAAGATCACTGAGCTGGGTGTGGTGGCACATGTTTTTAGTCCCAGCACTCAGGAGGCAGAGGTAGGAGGATCGCCATGAGTTCGAGGCCACCTGAGACTACATAGTGAATTCCAGGTCAGCCTGGGCTAGAATGAGCCCCTACCTTGAAAAACCAGAAATAAAAAAGATCACTGTTTCCTAATGTTCATGTGTCTTTTTAAAAATGTTTTTATTTATCTGCAAGCAATGAGAGATAGAAGAGAGAGAATGGGTGCATCAGGGCCTTCAGCCACTGTAGATGAATTCTAGACCACCTTGCATCTGGCTTTACATGGGTATTGGGGAATTGAACCCGGGCCATTAGGCTTTGCAGGCAAGCATCTTAACTGCTGACCCATCTCTCTAGTCCATCTATTTTTTAAAACACAAAATAGAATACCTTTCCTCTTTCATCATTATATAGATGTAGCATTGTAATTAAGCAAATAACTCTTTATTCTTTGAAGGCTTGAAGGAATCTTGGTTATTAAACGTTATAACAGGTTGTTGATTTGAGGTATTTTGAACTGTTTTTAAAACAGTTGACTAGAGAAGAGAAATAGCTATTCTTATTAGAGTTGTTCTTTTAGTAGTTAAGGTTAGGTAACTATTGGATCAGCTGAAGTTTAGGAAAGGGAAGTATCAGACTTCACTAAAATATGTAAGGTTGTATAAATAAGAATTATAGACATGCCCTTTTTAAATGTTCACAGATTTATAAAAACAGTGTGCTGGGAGCAAAATATCACCGCAGATGAGAATTAGAAAGCAAACTTAATCAGTCACCGTATGTGCTGACAGACAATAGCAAAATTCGGCATTGACCATATACTAGGAGTGTGATCTTAACATTTACTGGAGTTCAGAACAGGACTCTAACCCAGTAAGCAATTAAACTTGATCCCCCCCCCGCCCCAGCTCTGAACATGGGAGTAAACATTGTAGTGTTACATGGATTTGAGAAGTTTAGGCTCACTAAAATCACCTTGTATATCAAGTAATATTTATGCTATTCACCAAGATAAATTTCATAAAGAAGTGAAGTTGTAAGAATTCCAATGATCTCAATTAATTGATAGAGACTTAAAATGAGAAAGAAGGCATGCGAACTCAAATATTAGAGCTGAATTTTAATATGCTTCTCTTTTCTACTTAGTGTCTACTTTATATAACATTACATGATTGGTTTTTCACCCTATCCCCCTTCCTACTCCCGCAAAGTAATCTTAGGGTAAATGTTTAATGGAAGTCCAAACAGAAGCCACTGGTTGTACCTGACCAACACATGGGTTTGCTTTGCTTCCATGTGCTTCAGATTTTTCAAATGTATTATCAGTGTCACAGCAAAAATCTCAGTTTCTGACCTCTTTTGAAAAAGAGTGAGTTTGTCACCAGGCCTGTAATTTCCCTGTGGCCTCAACATCTGGAGTTGGGTAAGTGACTCTCCCATCCCATTTCCAAGAGCCATGACTATATATAAAGCTTGGCACAGGTCTCACTCTAATTTCTCCTTGACATTGGGGCACATTGCCATCTATGTTCAAAGTTGGACTTTGGTGTCACACAGTAGGATGAATGCAATATTTTTAAAACCAGCACAGTGTTTTCAAAAAGAGGAAAATAGATTGAA
>PVHP010010677.1:0-47039 GCA_004024765.1 Zapus hudsonius | reverse complement strand
CCAACAAAGGAGCACTTGGTGTAATGGAGGAGCCTGGGCCTGGGGGAGACAATCAACAGCTTTCAAATTCGACCAATTTTCCACTCAGTGAGGGGGACCCCTTGTTTGGAACTAGGGATTCAGGGCGATAGGCACCGGATCCCGTACTTTTGGGCTCCCAAAACAAGATGCACTATGGGATCGAGTGACAGAGAGACTATTAAAATAGAATCTAGGTAATCCAGAATTGTGTATATTTGTTAATCTACACTGATCTCACTCTCCGATGGAGATTCTGTTTGTATTTTTCAGGATGCAGCGAGAGAGCTGGGGCCCATCTAACCCTACCAACCGACCGTAGGCTGATAGCTGAGATTCTGGCAAGAAAGGACCCACCACAGTCATATCGTGGAGGATCCAAATGTAACCCCGCAGAGAATGACGGGATGAACAAGGGGCCCACAGACACAGCCATTAAATCAACACAGGATAAGCCAGTGAGACAGAAACCAATGATTTTGACACAAAGACCTCTAAGCAGCCTTAATACTCATCCACCACGACTCAGGGAACTTTGCGGAAGAGGGGGCGGAAACATTGTAAGAGCAGTGGTGGAGGAGATCATCCAGAGGCATGGCCAGGAGAACCTGGCTGAATACTAGGCTATCCATGGTCCCCTGTCACAAGGACTGATCCAGACGACCCATGGAGGAGGTGATCCAGTGGAGGGGGGAGGGGAGGGCAGTGGGGAATTGGGGATAACAACTCATTGTTTGCCCACTAAATGTTGTAACTCATTATGGACAATAAATTAAAATAAATAAATAAAATAAAAAAATAATCAATAAATAAATAAATAACTTGTTCCATCCAATGAGCTGGTCTCATGTCACTGATCCAGCCCACTGCTTCCAGCTCTCTAAAAGCCAGAAGTGCCCAGCCTAGTCAATTGTCATGGATACTGCTCCTCTGGTTCTCCTCTTTGCCCACTGAGCCAGAGGCTTCTGGGGCCAATACTAAGAACACTGGCACATGTACTCTGAGGATGATTTTTCCTACTTTGTCCATTATGCCTTCATCCCATAATTAGCATCTTATCGTATCCTATTTTTAATTCTCTCTTCCTCGCTAATTTATTATTATGTTCAAGAGGTACTATTCTACCTTATGTTTCACTATGCTTCTCTATAACTTCAAGGGTTTTTCCAGAGCAGTAATCTCAATGTTAATGATGAGGAAACCACACTTAGCTAAGTAATTCTAATACAAAGTAATGGTTATGTATAGGGCCACAGACAAGCAATGTACAATCTTTGTGCATATCAGAAAATGGTGCTCTGCTACCACACATATACTTGGCATCCAGTTATAGGATTGGACAAAAGTACACAATAAGACCTTGTCTCAATCCTGTGCAGCACTGAGTATAATAATCCAACAATGACTTGACCAAGAGATTCCAGTCACATTTCAAAGCTTGTTCAAGAGGTTGTCCCTTGAATTACTTAATAATTTTTTAGAATTTTATCTACTGTTTTTCACTCTAATCCCAGACAATAACTCACAGCTCAGCATTAAATTGAACAGTAAATTTCATGCTGTAGTAGTAGCTGTGGTAGAATTTCTGTTCGTGACCAACATTAACTACCTCTATGTTAAGCAATGGAGCTAGATCCAAGGACAGAAGTGGGAAACCTGATGTATGACACTTACTGCTCACAGAAAGTATCATACTTAGAAAGGCATAGTTTTCTTATGGTTATACTTACTGATGAACTTGTTTTGCATAGTCTCCAACAAAGCCTGGTGAGCATCTTCAGCTTGTAAAGCGTGGGAACATTCTCTAGCCAGTATGGTGCGTACAAGATGCTCGCCACATCCTAGAAGTCCAAGGAAACCAACAACAGTTGAAGAAAAACAGTACCAAACATCTTGCATCATTAAGTAGTTATTCAGAGCACAACTCAGTCAGTGAGGGATGAAATGACTTCTGTGAGCAATCTGGTAACTTTAGTAATGATATTCAGCAGAAACTAAGCAAACCTTAGACTTTAATCTCAAAAGAAAACAAGGAGAAATAAAGGAAACCTGTCTTTCAGAGGACTAATTCATATAACACAGGAATTCAGATTCTACAACTGGAGTGTTCTGCCTCACTCACACCAGTGACTACAGATTGTCTTGTTTTAAACTTTTTGTTTACATAATGTTGATTTTAGTCTCCCAGGCAATAAGCGGCAAACAGATGGCCTTTAGCCATTTTCCCCTTGAAAAGGCAGTAGCCTGAGTATGGGGAGACAGTCAGGGACAGCCTGAATTCTAGTCCCCCAAACTCCAACCCTGCGTCCTACCCACACCTTTTGTTAACTGCAGCCCTTATCAACAGCTATAAAGTGGACAAAATAAATAATACCTTTCTCATTTTTTACAGTAATTTACTTATAAATTGTCTCTCCAGTTCTAAAGAAAAAAAAAGTATACTTTTACTCTGGTATGAACTTGGCCCGTTCAAATATACTGAGTAAGGTAAGCTCAAGCAGGGTGGGAGGGCTAGTGGGTGCTGCCTAGAACTACATTACAGTTTTTACATGTAAGAATCATGAACAGAAATTCCACCTACTGTAAAAGTTAACAACAAAGGAAATTTAAATTTATATTGATAAATTTTAGTGAAACATTTCTAGAAAAAAAATAGGAGTCTTCTTTTCTCTAAGAAATATAATCTGTTGTTGTTGTTTTAAGGTAAGGTCTCATTCTAGTCCAGACTGATCTGGCACTCACTCTGTAGTCCAAGGCTGACCTCAAACTCACCATGATCCTTCTACCTCTGCCTCCTGAGTTCTGGTATTAAAAGCAGGTACCACCAAAATTGAAACATTCTATTTTGAAACAAAGGAGCAAGACTTCAAAAAATAATGTCTCTTGAGTCTATGAAAATCATCTTCACTAATTAAAATGTCAGTGTCCTCCTATATATTCAAGAACACCAGATTTATAAGATTACAATAATTCTTTCATTTAAATGCTTTTCCAGTAAAATGATTATTGCTCAAAGTGTTATGTTAGCTTCTTAGAAAAATCAAGTCCTTCACAAAGCAGGTAAAGGGAGCGGCAGGCACTATACCCTAAGGGCATCATGTGACATAAGCATCCAAGGAGCCTTTTAAAAAAGAAATAAATCTTAACTCTACCCTCAGAAAGATCACAGTAAAACAAAAACTATCCACAGTATCCACCTAGCTGTCCCAATAGGATTAGAGACAGCAATGATCTGCCTACATACAAGCATATATACGTATGTGTGTGTATATATATGCATGTATATATATATACATATATGCAGGCACACACGGGGGAAGGGAGGTTCTTGGCAATGAAAAAAAGAAACTTGGACTAAGATTTGAAATGAAAAAAGCACTTTTACATACTGGCATAAAGATGTGGGGGAGTTCTGTAGTTCTCACCTAGGGCTTCAAATGCTAGACAAAGACTCTACAATTGAGCTAACCCTCCAGCCCCTACAAGTCATAAAAGCTCAAAAAATTAAAACAAATGTAAAGTAGTATGACACTCAGCTACTTGGGCAATGATACTACCTAACTTCTGATAGCTCTCCCTATGAAATATTTGTAATTGTTAAGCCAGGATGGGCTCTGTCATTTCAGAACTTTCCTCATCAAATAATAGCTTTCTTCACTACTTCTTTATCCACTGTCCTATACACACATACATATGTGTGTATATTATGCAGATACATACTACGTATCCTAATTACCAAAATATAGTTCATATAAATATGAATACCTCATAAAAGATGAAAGATATTTTTATTCACTTATGAGAGAGAAAATGAGAAAGAGAATTATGATTATGGGTATGCAGGGCCTCTTGCCACTGTAAATGAATTCCAGATAATGCCCTATTTGTGCACCTGGCTTTCCATGGGTACTGGAATCAAACCCAGACTGAAAGGCTTTGCAAGCAATCACCTTTAACCACAGAGCCATCTCTCCAGCCCCATGAACACTTCTTTTGCTTGATGTTTTGCCAGAAATATTATCTCTTTTAAGATCTCTTTGTGAATATTTATACTTATATGAAAATCTAACATGTAATTTAGCATATAACTTTGTGGTCAGAATTATAGCAATCCTCATTTTGTTTACTTTTATAACATTCTTTCTATAAGCAAGAAAAAGATAACAATAAAGCTAATAGCAAAAAAAGCTTTACACTTAAAAAAAATGCTTTACACTTAAATGTAAGGACACTATGCGACACTCAAGAAACTCAATAAATTTAATTCCCTTTAAGCATATATTTGATGATGAGTAGTGAAATGTTATAGTTTAGGAAAATAATAATTGTTAAGAAATTGGCATATTATAAGCTAAATGGTCAGAGGTTATATACACACACGTGTCAATTCAAACAGCTAAACCACAGGAAGTTAACATTACATCAAAAATACACAAGTGTCAGGGAGACTTTTCCCTCTGTTATTATATGGGGATATGTAGAGTTTTCCAATGATTGATTTTTTCTTTTAGTAAGAAATTCTAAAAATTGTGATTTCTCCTCTCTGATATATATTACCTTTAACTTAAGGGTCATGACACTAAAAGTTTGTTTTACTACAGGTCCCAATGAAAGAAACTTTGACTTCTGTGGTTTTACCCATAAAATTCCAAGGTTTCTTAGAATATGTTGCCATAGAGCTGAAGCGTGACTCAAAGGTAAATAGTTCTATTCTCTCCTCAGCCTTTAGACATAAGCATAAAATGACGTCCTCCTGTTGTCCTTGCTTCTGTAAGTAAGAAGACACTTATGATCTTACATGTTAATAGAAAACAAAGTCCTGGCGCAGAACAAGCACCTGTTAACAAGCCTACAGAAAGGGACAAAGACCAATTTTAAAAGAAATAGAAGGTGAATATGACGATCCAAACCTGCAATCCCAGCACTGTGGAGGTGGAGGCAGGAGAATCAGGAGTTCAAGAACAGTCTCAGCTACATAGTACATTAAGATTATCCTGGTCTACATGAGACCCTTTCTCAGAAAAAAAAATGTGGATAAATACACATTTATTTATTATCAATGAAAATGACCAAGAAATAGATGGATTGTAGTACACAGTGAAATCAAAATTTATGTTTTTATAGTCATTAGTCATCTCTGGAGGGTACTATGAAGCCAAAACACTAGTGTAACAACAGTACAAATGGAGAAAGCACTCACAACATTTGTGCTCTTCCTATGGGACCTGCAGAGTAATATGTAACTAAACTGTGAAAGAAAATATTCTCCTCAAGATGATTCCAGATGATATATGAAAAAAGTAACAAAACATGCATTTATAACCTATAAAATAATATCTGATATAGGCAACAAAAATTCAAGACAAAAAGTTCAATGACTGGTAATATAAAAAGATATAACCAGAAACTAAGTGTCTCCTGATAAAATTAGATCTTCACAATCTTATCCAAGACTAGAACATTTATATTTGAATATGCTCAAACTTATAAATTCATGTATCAATTTCCAGAAACAGAGAATATCTGCAAAAACCTAAAGACGGCTGGAGAGATGCCTCAGTGGTTGAGGCACTTGCTTGGAAAGCCTGACGGACCAGGTTAGATTCCCCAATACCCATGTAAAGCCCGATGCACAGAGTGGTGCATTCATCTGGAGTACATTTGCAGTGGTAGGAAGACCTGGTGCCCACATATTTACTCTCTCCATGTGTGTGTGTGAGTGTGTGTGTGTGTGTGTGTGTGTGTGTGTGTGTGTGTTTCTCTCTCTCTGCTTGCAAATAAATAAAAATATCAGTAAAATTTAAAAACCCTAAAGTCAACAGCCCACATAATGATAAACGACTGAAACATTTTTCTCTCCAATTAAGAACAAAGCAGTAACGTATATTTCATCTCTTTTCTTCAGCTATAGGGTCAATCCATTGCAACAAGGGAAGGTTAAAAAAAGGCATAAAGGTTAGAAAAACAAAGAAATAACACTGACCCTGCTTACAAATGATATCAACTGTTTACATAATAAAATCCCAAGGGATCTATAAAATAATTAACAGTGATATGCCTCTACTTTCTTCCTTTTTAATAGTCTAAGACTGACTACTGATGCCTGCCTAGTACTTACTAGTCTCCAAATTGTGACCCTGACCTTCATTTCCCCATTCATCCATCCATCCATCCATTAATCACTAGTCAATTATTGAGCTCCGACTCCTGCTCAGTGCTAGGTCAAGTACACAGCAATCAGCAAGGGTGTTGATACACACTGTCAGCTATCCCCAAAGGATCAAAGTCTGCCTAGCTACTGAGTGCTTACATAGCTATTGTTCAGGCAAATCTGGATACCAGTGTCCTGACTAGGTGTTTTTATTTTATTACTATTTTATTTTATTTTGGTTTTTCATGGTAGGGTCTCACAATAGAACATGCTGACCTGGAATTCACTATGTAGACTCAGGGTGGCCTTGAACTCATGGTGATCCTCCTACCTCTGCCTCCTGAGTGCTGGGATTAAAGGCATGTGCCACCACGCCCAGAACGTGGTTATGTTTTTACAGAACAGCTTTAGGGATTTAGATGAGAATTCTGGATGCAATTCAGGGACCTGAGGCATTTCCCAAGCCTTTGAAAAAGTCTCAAACTGAGCATGGCACATGCCTTTAATCCCAGTACTTGGGAGGCAGATGTAGGAGGATCACTGTGAGTTCAAGGCCAGCCTGGACTACCTAGTGATTTCAAGGTCAATCTGGGCTAGAGTGAGACCCTACCTCAAAAAACAAAACAACAAAGTGCCTCAACCAGGTTCTCTCCTGTTAATTGCAACCCTTAACCCAGTTTCATCTGATTTTCCTATATGCTTCCTGTTGATAAGACTCCAAATATCCCATCTCTCTATTGTGGAAAGCCATACCCTTAAAAAAACACTGAAGACAAACTTCTAAAAAAAAATGATAATCCACTCTCATCTCACACACACACACACACACACCACCACCACCACCACCACCACCACCACCACCACCACCACCACCACCCACAAGTATAATTGAGAATGAACAGATGCAAAACACAGGATTACCATGTTCAGAACAAATAACAGAACAGAGGGTGTTGTAGTCAGTCACACACCACTAGGATGAACCTCCAAACCAGGCACAGTTTATGGGAAGAAAGGATTTATTGAAGCCACAGATCCAGGGGAAGTTCCTTAATGGTTAAAGAGGCTGGTCCCCTTTCATAGGTCCAAGCAGAGGAAGAAACCCATCACCAACATCATATGCACATCAACAAAACAGGCAGGGGGAAGAGAGAAATTTTCTACTCCTTTATATATAGTCTTAGGGCAGGGTCTTGCAGCCCTTTCCAGACTTGTTGATTCACTGAGTCTCTGGAACTTCCTTCCTGCACTGCCCTCCTGGTCATGTAGACCGGGAAGGGATGTTTGTTTCTAGCTTTCCTGAGCTTCCTTACATCCTTCCCCCTACTGAGAGGGCTGCTCTCCCATGAACATCCTCAGTTACCCATCAAAGATTACTAAAAAGTCAAGTTGACAACAAAACTTATCTCAGATGGTCAACAAACTTTCTGTGAAGGGCCACATGGTAAATGTTTTTCTGCTTTAGCCTGGAATCGGCTATTACCATTTCCATTCCAGCCCTTGGCTGCGTCTAAAAATGAATTTGTTTTTAATTTGTCCAAATAAAGGGAAAAAGTGTGATTAAAATACTTTGTGTTACCTGAAAAATGAAACTTACATATTTAAGAGTATCTTATTCATCAAAAGAGTTACTGCTCCTTAAGACACATTAAACTACTTTAGGAGGCCATCTTTAGAATACCTATTTTTGGTTTTGTTTAGAATCCAGAAAAATAAAATCAGCAACACCCTAGGAAACTAGAAAATCTACTAGAGTTATATTGCTCCCTCTTGTAAACATTCCCAACAATGCCACCATTTCCCCAGTGGATGCATGGCTTGGCATCACAAAGGATTTCTGTATCTTCACTCAAGGAGAAATCTGGGATTCCAGTTTAAGCCACAGGGTTCTGCTTAGAAGAGGCAGCTGACTGATTTGCTTGGTGTGATGGTTTGAATGTAAAATGTCCCCAAAGCTTCAGATGTTTGTGATTAAGTTTCATAATTAGTCCTCAGCTTGGAACATTAGGGAGATGGAGCCCTGTTGTAAAAGTGTGTCACCAGGGGAGGACCTTGAGTTGGAGTCCAGCCCTAGTGTGGTTCATAGTCAGCTCGTGTTTGCTGTTGTCTCTCTGATGTGGATGTATCATGAAGTGAGCCAGCTTCTCCCACCGTGAAGGAACTTCTCTCTGAAACTGTAAGAGAAGCCTGAATTAAACCCTTTTCTCCCATAAACTGTTTCTAGTTGGTTTTTTGTCCCTGAAACAAGAAGGTAACAGCAACACCTGGTTCATTCATTTTTAATCCCACTCATTCTCATTCTCCTACCCTCTCCCCTACCTTTGTACGTACATACATGCACTTCTTAAGATTTATAGGGCAAGGTTAGTACAATTCTTACTCAGTCTCATGTTTACTTTCAACTGGGTGACTCTGAGACTCTTGAAATCTCAGCTATAAAATGAAGAGTGCAGTACTAATCCTCACAGGGTTGTCAATGAAGACAAAACTTTATTCATTTGTTCACAGAATTTTCTCTTAAGGCAAGACAGTGAAGGTAAAGGCAGAATCTCCTATAAATAAATGGTCTTTGGCCCCTGGCATCTTACTTGCCCATATCTGAAGGGCATGAGCTGACCAGAATGAATGAGAACTGATATCTCTGGGCTCTATCTAAGCGCACATGGAGTTTTCTAAATCAGCTCTCAGGAGCGATAGAACCTTCAAATTAAAGTAATTAAATACAAGTAAAGCAGCTCAGTAAAATCATACTGGCAAGCCATGATTTCTTTTCAAAAGACGCAAGTAACAAACTAAAAAGCTGCAGCAGTAACAAAAAGAAGCATGAAAGTTAACTTTGCTAACATTTATCTTCTTCATTCTTCAACTCTTTATCATTATCTCATGAGTAACTGCAATGGTGAGATAAGCCACACTGTTACAAAATAAAGATGACAAATTCCTTATGTTTAGATTGTGATCTAGTCTTATGGTGGCTCTATTATGGATGCTATAATTCTTCAACAGAGCCTCAAAATCAGATTAGGATAGTTGGCTGTAACTCATAATCTCACAGCTCTTTCTTACCTTTGACAGTCTGTATGCTTTCTATAAACTAACCTCAATTCTCATACAAAGAGTACCCCCACACACACTGAGGAAGGGGAGGGCTTGAAGTTGCATGTATCAGATGATTCCACATGCATAGGCAGCCTGCAAGAGAGCCCAGGATTAGCAGCAACACAAATTCACATTCAGTAGGCACCACTGGCACACCACAAATCCCCAAGGATTACTGATAATTTTCAAGTGTTCTTGTCATCTTATAAATGCTGCCATTCACTCTCACTACAGCTAGTGGGCATCTGAAAAATCTTTCAACACAAACCCTGTTAGAAGTCCACAGACAGATAAGTAATGAGAAAAGGCCTTTCCAAATTTAAAAGGAAACATTTGGTACTTCAGTTTCCAGTATTGCAACATCTCTTTTTCAACAAAGGAATTTATTATACAGTATGTCACCTTTTCCCCGTTGGAGGATTTACTGCCAATTCTGGAGTTACTTCTGGTTTCAAGCCTGTCTTATGAAATTAAAGAGAAGGCTGCCTTAAAAGTGATAGAGCACATATGATTTCAGTCCTCACAGTGTCCCCATGGCTATCAAACCTGCAACCTATTACGTATAAGAGGGAAATGGGAGGGGGTTTATAAAGAGATGGACTAAGTAGTGAAGATGTCCCAAGGTTATAGCTCGCAAACATGCATGTAGAGCTATAGATCACTAACATATACACAGTGCTTCTCAAGAATGTATCCAGGTCTCTCAGTTGTACAACTCTTTTCATACAATGGGTATTTATAGTAGCATGTCAAAAACAATTCAGGCCTTTCTATTCATTATTTGATAAATAATAAGTAACCAAAGAAGAAAAACAATTTAGGAATCATCACCTGAAGATATCATCTCTCAAAACCTAGGATATGACTAATGTGCAGAAATTCAGATTTACAACATAGAAAAATGTTTTAAAAGTTCTAGTAGAATACAAAGAACTATCTTTTCTGAGGCACTGTGCTAGGCATACAATACTTATATTAAATGATTGATCCTCATTAGTTTTTTATCATTATTGCCAATTTTATTGAAAAGGCATAACCAAACTACAAAAGTTTAAAAACTACAAAGGTCTGAACAAATAATCGCATAACTGGAGAGGTAGAAGGATCACTGTGTGTTTGAGGCCACCCTGAAACTCTGAAGAGAGAGTTCCAGGTCAGCCTAGGCTAGAATGAGACCATATCTCAGAAAAAAATAAAATAATTTAAATTTAAAATAAAAACCAAAAAATAAAATAAATAATTGCAGAAATGGGGAAAGTTTCAGTTTTGTGAATGCAATACTTTCACAGATTGGGACATATTTCAAAGAAACTGAAACATAGGAGAAAAAGACTTTCCACAAAACAAAGTAGTAAAAGCCCTTCACTCATGTTGACACATCAGAGTGTCCATGGCTCACAGACAGAGCTGCTGTCCTCTTCAATCTCAATCCGCTCCCCTTGCCCTTGCCCTTCTCTTTGTCAAAGTCACATCTCAACTTTCATTTTGATAACCAAATAAAATTATGAAAAAAAGGTTTTGCTTTCTGCTGTTATTATTTAAATTTAGTACCTAAATTATAACATTACAATGAAAGAGTCCAGGATAAATGGACAGACAGAATTACAATATGAGGGCTGGAGAGATGGCTCAGAGGTTAAGGCACTTGCCTCCAGTGCCTAAGGCCCTGGGTTCAATTCCCCAGGACCCACATAAGCCAGACCCACAAGGCGGTGGCCCTGGTGCGCTCTCTCTCTCTCTCTCTCTCTCTCTCTCTCTCTCTCTCTCTCTCTCTCTCTCTCTCTCTCTCTCTCTGTATCTATCTGCTTGAAAATGAATAAATAAAATGTTTAAAAAAAAGAATTACAATATGAAACACATCCATCTACAGTATCAGTGTGTTCCTACCTCTGAGGATATCTCTAGAAGTCTATGTTGCATTCATGTGAAAACATACTACATGTAACAGCATTAGTGTGTTCCTACCTCTGAGGGTGTCTCTAGAAGTCTATCAGCATGTTTCATGCACGTGGAAACATACTACATGTATCAGCGTTAGCCTTGTGCACATCTGAGAACTTCATCAGGGAAGGAGCCAAAAAAGAAGTAATAGTACAATGCTCAGTTCATGTTCTTGCTAACCTTTTTTTCAAGCTGTCATACAAAGAGTAAGTACTATTCATTTGCCAATCATCTTTCTAGATTATGATTCCATTGGCAAGATGACCACAGACAAGGAGATGCCACTCCAGACACAGAACCTGAGATGAGTCACTGGGCACTGCTTTGCCTTGGCTTTCTCATTTAAAAAATCAAATAGATTCATGTAAATGGCTCTAAAGTGTCCACAACAGCCAATCAATCTGATTATCTAAGTGTGCTTTACAGGAATTTTTTTTAAGTTGGCAATAATAAAGCCATGTTACAAGCTTTAAGATAACAGAGGTCATTATGGTCCCTAAAAATGGCTACAATACTGTAATATCAAGCCTTTTTATAAGAACTTCAATTAAAATTTTATTGTAACTTGTTCTAAGCTTAATGAAAATTGAAAAAGTTAATAGATTTCATGTAATTTTTTGAAAGAAAAATAAAGGACCTACAAGATAAAATATACCTAGAAGTTTTTGGAATTTCATCAACTTTCTAGTGAAAATTTAGTTAAAAACCAGATATGGTGACTAGAGCCTATGATGCCAGCATTTGGGCAGATGAGACAGGATCACTTTGAGTCCAAGAAGTCTAGGTTACACAGAGTTCTCAACCAGTTGGGCTACAAAGTAAGATCTTGCCTCTAAAGTTTAAAAAAAATTAATTAAAAGGCTTCTAAGGAGCAGATTGCTTATGAAAACTCACTTTTTAAACATTATTAATTAGCAGAACCATATACTCAGAGTAAACTCAACTACAAGAACCAAATTTTTAAGGGAAAAGGTCACTGACTCATTGATTCACTATTAAGTCATCAACCACTGTGTATGTGGGGCTTTCACAAGTACCTCATTTAGTCCCTATAGTTAGCTTATAAAGAAGAAATCATCGCTAGCTGACAAATAAGAAAGTGATTTGCAGTAACTAAACCTCTCAGATCCAAATCTTATAGCCCCAAGTAATATGCATGCTCTGATAGTCAGTTACTGTTACAACTCATGCAAAAAAGAAATACTAACACAGAAAATCCCAAAGCCTTGAAAATACAAGTTCTATAGTCAAAATCAAAAAGGTAATTGGGGCTAGCAATATAGCTCAGTTGGTAGAGTACCTACCTGGCATACATGAGGCCCTGAGTTCGATCACCAGTATTCCATAAAACTGGATGTGGTAGTACCTATTATCCCAGAGCGTGGGAGGTGGAGGCAGGAGGATCAGAACTGCAAAGTGACCCTGAGGGCTAGGAGACCTTGTCTCAAAAACAAATAATAATATGCATATAAGTAGTTTAAAAGATTCTGATACTAACCCTTAGCCATTGTAGATGGCTCCCCATTTTAACCATAAGTCCTATCAACAGTCAGTCCCTGAGCATATTCAAAATTTATGTTAAAAATTAAGATTTTACATTATCCAAAGCCAAAAATGTAGATTAGTAAAAAAATTCCAAGATCCAGTTATAATCATCTACTATGTAGACAATATAAAATACATATGTATATACACACATTATATATACATATGTGTGTACATGTGTGTGCACACGCACGCGCATGTGTGCATGCGTGTGTGTTATAAAGCTCCCAAGCAAAAGAACAAAAGCAAGACCCTTATACTATGGCATAATTTTAACCTAGAATTACTAAACCAATAACATATATATTAATCATTCAACTAATAATTTTCTTAATGACTTAAAATTCAGAAGAAATTGATGGGGTAATTCCAATGTCCAGAGACTCTTTAAAGAGAAAACGAGGAACTGGAGAAATGATTATGTGGGTAAAAACACTTGCTGTGGAAGTATGAGGGCCTTAGAGTACCTAAGAAAGCCTGAGTTTGATCTCCCAGAAACTCACTTAAAAAACTGAGTGTGGCCACATGCACCCATAACACCAGTCATTGGTGGACAAAGACCACAGAATCGCTGGGGCTCCTTGCAAGCCGTTCTTACCAAGAACAGCAGCTGAGTTCAGTGAGACTACATCTCAAAGTCATCTGTAAATGAGAGCTAGAGGACACCCAATGTTTTCCTTAAGCCTCCACACATATGCATATAGTACACACACTACACATGCTGTGCCTGTGTTCACACACAATGCTCGCAAATGTATGTGTGCACAAAAAACTAAAAAAGGAATCGAGCTGATGTTTTTCTCAATAAATTCCTCTGTACAAAGGAAAGACACTAGAAATCATTTCATCAGCTTTAAAGCGGCAAAGTTTAAAAACAACATTCAATATTTAGAGGCCACAAAAAGTGCAAGAGAGAGCAGTCTTCAATCTGCTCACCAGTCATTGCTCATCCTTCCTCTAGTCACCACCACAGCTAGTGTGATATGAGGGTAGGAAAAGGCACAGATGTTCTGAAGGATCAAGGAGAAAATGATTATCAGTAACTTATCTAGGTCAGAGTAAAATTTAAATAGTATCAACATGGAAATTATGCAAAAATTAACCTACCACCAACTAGCAAAACACATATGTGAACAGATGAATTAAGAAGAAGGAAAAATATAGGTAATCCATCTGAGGGGTTTTGTAGCAAAGGGCAAACAAACAATATAAGATTCAGAATTCTTCAAAGGTTTTTGTTTGAAACTAATGTGAAGAAATAATACTAATAAAAGTATGAATTACATGCTCTTATGTTACTTTTAGCAGCTACAGCTTAGAAATTTATATAGACTTTCATTCAAAATTACTGAGTACTGTGCTTCCTAATCGCTCCCAGGTTCTGAGGATCATTAAGAGCATGCTACACCAGAGTCCAAGTATAGACTCCCGTGGCATTTACAACACTCAGGTGAGGAACCCATATAGCTAGAATTTTATTTTAAAATATACATCCATATGTTTTCAAGCCTGTAGGTTATGCTTTTATTTCAACTTGTTGCAAAAATACTAATGGGACTAAGAACTCTGTGTGACAAAGGAAAGAGTGGCATTATCATCACCCAGAAACTGTAAAAATGCTGAAATCACATTATCATACTTAGAAGTGAAAAAAAGGATCCTTAGAAGAGAAGTTCTAGTTCTGGTTGTGGCAAAAAGTCACCAACAAGAATCCTAAACAACACTCTTGTTCTGCCTAAAAACAAGACAACTATCAAAGGTGGACTGTCAAAGATCACACATGTCAACATAAACGGGCTTCACTGACAAACAGGGGACCATTTTTCTAAAAGAGAAACAGTTCAAGCCCTCCAGACTCCAACCCCCACAAACTTTCTCTAACCAAAGTTTGCACAACCTCTCCATGCAGCACAGTGATCTAGGAACAAGCTTTCAAACCCACAAGCCTGTGGAAGATATTTCACATCCAAATCACTGGGTCTTCTCTGGGGACATTTCAATAGTGTCCCCTCCAAAGTGCTCATGAAGGGCATGGCAACAAGACCAGGAAAGACCTCATAGGAAGATAGGAGTTTACCACCAGACTAAGTGACCCAATTAGCTAAAAGCCTGCCTGTAAAAAACAAAAAAGTAAAGTTGACAGCTCAGCTCTACAAGAAGAGATGCCTGGCTTTTGCTTGTGCTCTGATCTTAAGCTCTTGTGAATGGTAAATCTTGGCATCTACATAGCTGAAACCAAGTGTGGTGGTGCACACCTACGACCCCAGCATTCAAGAGGCTGAGGTAGTCAGAGTCCAAGGCCATCCTGAGCTAGAGTGAAACCTTGCCTCAAAAATAAACAACAACAACAACAACAAATATATATATATATATATATATATATATATATATACATATATCTGAAGCCAAGAGTTACCTTCATCATCTGTTGCAAAACCAAAGTACCAACTCTTCTACAGCTGAAACTTACTTAATGCTCCAGATTGGATGCATATAAGAAGAAATGTCCACCTTTTAGAAATGTCCATCTGTTTTTCAAATATTTTTAGCAGATAGTCAATAATTGTTATATGAAAAGGCAAGAAATAGGTGACCAGAAAATAAAAGGACAAATGGTCAGCAGAAGTAGACTACTAATATCCCAAATGTTAGGGATATCAGATAAGATTTTAAAAATAGAAGAACTTATGTAAATTAGTGCATATTATTCATGAAGAATGGAAAATTTCAGCATAGAAAATCTATAAAAATAAACCAGATGGAAACACAGAGGAACAAAATATAGCATCAAAGATAAAACGTAACTGATAAAAAAAATGAAATGAAAGTATTAGCAATTTTGATACAGTGATAAAAAGAAAACTATCCTAACTGAAGCACAGAAAAGAATGAATAAATAGGAACACTATCTGCAGGATGCTATCAATGCCTGGAATGAAAGTCTCAGAAGTAAAGCACAATGGCTGAAGATAACATGACCAAGATCATCCAAAGTTGAGACTTCAATAGACCAGGAAGCTCAGCAAAGCCCAAGAAGGAAAAATACAAACTACCTCACCTAAAGATATTAATTTATAAACTTCTGAAAATCAAAGGGAAAATAGTAAAGATAGATAGGAAAAAAGGAAGGGAGGGAGGGAGTTGGGAAGGAGGGAGGAAAGAAGGAGGTAGAAAAGATATCTTCCAAAAGTAAAATGATAAACAGTTTTACATAAATAACGTTTAGCAGACTTGGCCATATAAGCACTAAAAGGCACATAAGATATTGGAACTGAGCTTTCTACTCACCCTACAGAATCTACTTTCACAATCGCCTGTTAGCAGCAGTACCTCTGTGGGAACCCTTCCTTAAAGATAGTAGGAACCCTGCCTCAATAAATAAATAAATAAGCAAGCAAGCAAGTAAATATAAAGCTAAATATAGTCAACTATATATAACCAAAAAAGCATTTTCCATACACCATAGCCAGACCATCAAAATGAAGGACAAACATAAAATTGTGAAAGCAACAAGAGAAAAGTGGCTTATCACATTGAGAGGACCTCCAACAACAAACAGCATCAGAAGATTTACCATCAGAAACCTTGTGGCCAGTAGAAACATATTTATTTTCAATAACAAACTATATAAATCAATAATATAATGAATTATATCTATTCAAAATGCTAAGAAGAAAAATAGTGATAACCAAAAATGTTATACAGAAAAGCTGTCCTTCTAAAGAAAACAGTAAGATTTCTTTTTAGAAAAATAAGTTTATCTCATGTTGTACTTAACTTCTCTCATTGCTGTGCAGAAACAACCCAACCAAAAGTGGCTTGTGGAGGAACAGGTTTATTTTGGCTTATGGACTCGAGGGGAAGCTCCATCATAGCAGGGGAAACAATGGCCTGAGCAGAGGGTGGACATCAGTGGCAGGAAGGTGTGCCAAACACTGCCAAGGGGAAGCTGGCTATAACCCCCATAAGCCTGTCCCAAGAACATACCTCCAACAAGGTTCCAAAATTGTCATCAGCTGGGGGTGCATTAGGCACACATATGTTTGTGGGGGACACCTGGAATAAACCATCACATCTAACATAACTGGCCTTACATGAAATGCTAAAAGAAGGTCTTCAAGATGGAACAACATGATACTAATTGGGGAGTTGGAGAAATGGCTCAGGAATTAAAGGCAATTGCTTACAAAGCCTGATGGCACAGGTTCGATTCTCTAGTACCCACATAAGCCAGATACACAAACTGACACACAGTCTGGAATTCGTTTATAGTGTCTGGAGGCCCTGGCATGCCTATTCCTCTTTGTCTGCCTCTTTCTTTCTCTTTCTCTGTCTCTGTATCTCCGGCTGTCTCACTGTTTCTTTCTCTCTCAAATAACAAAATAAAAATATTTTGAAAAATAATACATTAAAAGATACTAATTGGTAAAAGGAAAATACATCAGACTTAGAGCTATGGAACTCACTAGTAAAAGTATAGAATCAAATTGAGAATTTTCTAATACTGTAGCAGTGGTATACAAATAATTTGTAACTCTAGTATAAAGACCAAAATAAAATTATTAAAAAATAACCAGATCTCTGGTCTGCCTGCTCCTAGGCCTACCTGCCTGCATTGCCAGAGTAGGGATTAAGAAGTTGAGCACACTCTCCAGCCAGGGACACTGAGTACAACATCCAGGGTTCTGATGAGCACGTCACCTCCACCCCAAGTCCTGGAGATTAAACAATACACTATTAAATAGGATGTTGAAGAAATCAAAAGGGATATAAAAATATAAAAAAAATCTTAGAACTGAATGACAATGAAACACAACATACCAAAACTTATGAGACACAATGAAAGCAAATCTAAGAAGGAAGTTTCTAGCTCTAAATACCTACATTACAAAAATAGAGAGATATCACATAATAACTTAATGGTCCATCTGAAGGCTTTGGTAAAACAAGACCAATCCAAATCCAAAAGCACCAGATGAAAAGAAATCATCAAGATCTGGACAGAAAGCAATGAATTGGAAATAAAGAAAATAATTTAAAAATTGATGCAAAGAAGAGCTGGTTATTTGAAAAGTAAGCATGACTGACAAACCCCAGATAAGATTCTAATCACCCAGAATAGAGATAAAAAAAAAAAAAAGGAGATGGATGTTATAACAGATGCCAATGAAATAAGGAGAAAAATTAGTACAAATTTCAAAAACCATCATTCCACAAAATTGGAAAATTTGGAAGAAATTGATCAAGTTCTTAACTCATATCACCTACCAAACCTGACCAGAGCTATAATGTTGAATGAGATTGAAAGAATAATTAAAACAAAAATAAGTACAGGTCCAGAATTCACTGCTGAAGTCTACCAAACCTTTGCAGAAGAATTAAAACCAATTCTTCTCAATTTCTTTCATAAAATTTAAAGGAAGGGAATGCTTCCTGATTCCTTCTATGAAGCCAGCATTATACTAATGTCAAAACTGACAGAGACACAAAAAAATGACAGACCAGTATCTCTGATGAACTAAGACACACACACAAAAAAAAAATCAATGAAATTCTTGTTAATTGAATCCAAGAACATAGCAAAAGTTTATCCACCTCGATCAAGTAGGTTTCATCCCAGATATGTAGATAGGGGTGGTTCAACGTTCAGAAATCGATAAACATAATACATTATACAAATAGACTTAAAGATAGGAATTACATGATCATTTTAATAGATACAGTTTCTATTAAAATGGTCACACTCTCTAGCTATGGACACTGACTACAATGTCCAAAGTTCTGATGAGCGCCCCCCCATTGCCCCCACCCCAACTCCTGGATATTGAACAACATGCTATTAAATATGATGTTGAAGAAATCAAAAGAGATATAAAAATAAAAAGTAATTCCTCCATGATTAAAGCACTGGAAAGACTAGGAATAGAGAGATATCTCAACAAAATAAGGGATATATATATATATATATATATATATATATATATATATATATCTCAGACCTGAGGCCCATATAATACTAAATGGAGAAAAACTTGAAGCATTCCCAATAAAATCAAGTTGTGGCACCCACTCTCACCACTGCTTTTTAACATAGTACTTGAGGTCTTAGCTCAAGTAATAAGACAAGAGAAGTAAAAAGGACACAAATTGGAAAGGACGAAGTCAACCTACCCCATCTCCTTTCTCCACCTCCCATCTAACTGTGGGAGTGCTGTAATTACATATGTCTATTACAGCATTTGGGCTTTTTACTTGAGTTCTGGCCAGTGCTTTATCAACTAAGCCATCTCCCCAACCCTCACTTTTTACCTCTGAAGAGTCCTAAACTGCCATGTAAGAAATCCTGCCACCCTATTACAGAGGCCACATTAGACATGAAGAATGCCTGATACTGTATGGGAAGAAAGCAAGGAAAAAGCATCCTGTCACAGAAGCTGAATTCAATGTTTCAGGTGTTCCACCAAGCTGCTAGTCAGATAACAAAATAATCATATACCTTATCCAGGCTATCATCTAACTTCAGTTGCATGAGAGTCCCCAAGCATGACCATCAAAAGAACAATTCACATAATACACATAACACATTATCAGAAGACAATGGTTATTGTTGTAAGCATTAGATAAGTTTGATAGCATTTAGAAAGCTGAGCCAGAGGATCACAAGTTTAAGGTCTGCCTGGACTATACAGTGAGAGCTGGTCTCAAAAACAACTTCAGTCACTTACATTTTATGTGCTTTATTTATAAATGCTGTTTTCATAGCTCAAAAGTGAAATCCAGATGAACCATTTAACTCTGCCATTATATTAAAAGAAATGAAACTGAGTTAAAGCCTTATGACCCTTCAATTTAAGTATTACAGTGATTACTCATGTATAATGTCTTCTTCCCTCTGGTCTAAAAGAACACAAGTAGATTGAGGCTGAGAGAACACTTGTCTGAAAGATATTTCATAATGCTAATGATACAGCATTATCTTGAATGATTTTTGAATAAGTGTAATACTTACTGAATAGAAATAGTTTTCTATTAATTTCCACAATAATTCTGTGATACTTGAGTAGAAAATAAATACAAACAGAACTAGGAATCCTGCCTCAGAACCAAGAAGCAAAGCAGAACGTAAACAATATGAAAAAGGCCAGATCCCATTTCATCTCTTCAATTTAAGTGAAATGAAGATATAAACAAACTTTGTGGTGGCATTTTTTTCATCTACTGTATTTGATTTTTCAAAAACAAAAACATCCATTTTCCACAGCAGCTCTCTGTTATCCAAAAATAAAGGTAAAAGGCATGGCTTTGGTAAGGACAAGTTTATATGACAGCAGCATGGTCTTTTAACTCTCCAAGTACTCAGCCTCTATAGCATTCCCAGCATAAAGCAACTGAATTAAACTTTAGTCTTTCTTCTTCTTTCTCACACTTCTCTACCATCATCAAGTGAAGATTCCTCATGATCTTCCTTCTAGTACTTCCATTTCTCATTTGAAAATGAAAATTATTTTTAAAAAAACTTCGGATATTGCCTGACCACTGTAAATTCCCAACAAATGTTTTTATTCAAAAGCCTTATTAGTGATGGCAACTCACATATGTCTTCACTTCCCCTTTCCTAAAAGCATCCTGGTTTTGTTTTGCTGTCAGTTCCCTCACCTACAGTAATGCACACACCCAACAGGCATGTCCTGTGACCAGTGCTGGTTCTTGGGTAACACTCATTCCCTTTGGCCAGTAATTGTTTGGCAAATAAGCAAAGAACATTAACCAATCAACAAAATGTGAAGGGAAGTAAGTCTTCTGGGGATCTCGGTAGAAAGTGTTCCTCATTTTCAGAGAAGAGCTAAAGGTAGGCATGGTGAACAACAGCTGAAATCCCAGTATTTAGGAGCTGAGGCAGGAGAATTGTGAGTTTGGCCTGACAACCAGAGATAGGGGTGGGGGGATAAAAAGGAGCTACAGAAAGTTTTATTTTCTTCTGCTAATACAATGCTCTAATAAAACCCCCAAAGAAAAGCCAAAACCAGGGACTAAAGGGCAAGCAAGGGAAGGGAGAATGAAGTACTTGAAATCATCAATGGTGGTTCTGACCCAACCACCATGAAGCCCATCCACCTCTCAACTACTTGTGTGAAAATATTGAAGCCAACTTGAGTTGTGATTTTTGTTACAAGGAACCCATAGCATGCAATCATGGATGTTCATCAACTTATGATGGAATTATATTTGAATAAATTCATTGCAACTAAAAATATCATGAGTCAAAATTGAACCTAACACAGCTAACGTGTTCAACAATAAAGCTAAGCAACACAGTGCACTGAAGGGTTAGCTATTTATCTTCATGATCATGCTGCTAACAAGGCAATGTAGCTTTCCATCACTGTAGTACCTCCAGAGTGTCACACTATCACTAGCTCAGAAAAACAACATAATTCAAAATCTATAAAACAATGTATACTGAATTACCTAACACTTTCACAATTCTGTAAAGTCAAAAACTCAAAGTCAAGCCATCATAATTCTCAAGAACCTTCTGTGATACAGTGAGGAAAGCTGTGAAAAGAGTAGTTTGTCTTACTAAAACTAAGCCAAACTTAAACTGTCCTTCCCTAAATAAAACAGCAGTCTCTCAAAAGGTCTGAAACAAACAAGAACACGATCTCTAGTTCTACATTGTGGGAAAAAAGTAATTTCTTGGCCAATCAGAATCTAAATATTCTTCCATATGGAAGCAGAGGTGGGGTGAAAGAAAATAAGGGGCAGAGGGTTGGCGAGGAGGGCTGTGGAACTAACTGCCTTCTGACTTCATGATCTCACATCAACTGCTGTTACTGCACATGACACGCACAATACTGGGCACATCAACATTCCATGGTGGATGATGGAAGAATGCTTGAGTCTCACATGCAATAACTCTGAGGCAGTTAATAATCTCTAGGGGAACAGGTAAGTTTTACATGCTTTGGTAAATCATCTGTCCCCCATGCTCATGCAGACAGCTCTAATTAAAGTCAACTGGACACACACACACACACACACACACACACACACACACACACACACAAATAAAAATAAACCAAAGCAGAAGGACAGTTGGAAGGAAGGGGTTCTGTTGGACGGGAATAGGATGTTGGAACAAGAGAAGGTAATAGAAGAGGATTACAATCGAAATACATTACATACATGCATAAAAACTGTCAATAAAAATAATGAAGGACAATGCCACCACTAATTGTATGTGGCTTGCACAACCCATAGCCCTCCATTCTATGGACCATTCCAGCAACCCCATTGATGAGGGCCCTCCATGGAATGGGGGCAGGGAAGAAGGAAATGGTGGGACTAGCACATGAATTGTACATATAAAGTTTCTACTTATTACAAAATAAATTTTTGAAACTTTGAAGGAATTTGACAGTTCCCCAAAATAGGCAAGATTCTTGAATTCAACACAGCAGATATTTACTAAGTTCCTACTATATTTTTAACCCACCAGCCTCTTCTTCAAGAAGCTATAGGACTTTCTAGAAAAGGACAACCTGGTGTGTGTCCACATCATAGTACCTCTGACCGCAGAGGAAGGAGTTCTGCAACCAACTGGGCATGACAAGAAAGGGTGGGTAGAAGGAAGGAAAGCAAAAGAAAAGATCAAAAAGAGAGAAATAGAAAAGGAGGTAAAGAAAGAAAGAGGTGAAAGGAAGATAGAAAATCTACACAAAAAAAGATATTTGTTTTACCAGATGAATGGGGAAAAGGATCCAATGAGAACAAGAAGAGAAACACACTTCTCAAAAAAGAAAAAAAAGTGCTATTTATATTGCAGAGTGACAGTAGTGAAGACTCCTATTGAGAGTGCCCAAACCTGTAGATTAAAATGAAATCTGTCTGTGTAGTTTGTATGGAGAATAGCAGAAACCTATGTATGAGCTGGATGACGTGGGCAGGCTTTTAGACTCCAAAGGTTGTTCTAAGGCAAGTCCAGGATTGTGTTGTTTATACTTATTCCACATGGATTATAATTCAGATGTGAAAAGCCACAAAGGAATTGCTCCTAAGATGTGGGATGAAGTAAAAATATATGAGACAAATCAGATAAGTAAATATATGTAAAACACATATGAAAATTTTTAAGTTGAGAATACTGTGTTTATATGTTCCATTGATTCAGTCTGAGAAACAAAGTATAATAGGTAGAGCAGAAGCAATTCTAAACTGTAAGAACCAGGAAGAACTCAGATGCATCAAATACTTAATAAATCTTCAAGCCCTTACTCTTCTCTAAATGAATTTTAGTATCTTAGCTATAATGAAACTATATGTACATGTGGATATTTATGAGTACACAACACAATTACAGCAGAATTCAATAAAGAGCTTATCAATACTAATGAACAGTGACAAACATACTAGATATAGATTACAACACATAAAATTAGCAGGGAACTCAGAAGAACCAAAAGAAAATCTTTTTTTTTTTTTTTTTTGGAGGTAGGGTCTCATTATGCCCCAGGCTGATCTGGCACTCAATCTGCAGTCTCAGGCTGACTTTGAACTTACAGCGATCCACCTACCTCAGCCTCCCAAGTGCTGAGATTAAAGGCATGTGCCACCATATCCAGGCAAGAAGATTCTTATTTAGGGCTTAAAGAGCAATAGAGAAAACAGAACTCATATTCCTAAGCACAGCCACAACACTGCAATATGAGGCCACTAGTGACAATTAACAGACCTGCATGTCTCTACTCCAGAAGGAAAGATGTTCCAATTTGGAAGGGATGGACATATTCCTCCTAATCTGCAAACAATATTGAGATTCAAACTTAAATGTTCAAACTGATTCCAAATCCCCTAACTCCACCCCATATCTCAACATGCCTCCCAAGTAAACATACTCTTCCTTCCCGTGTAAATATGTGTAGAGCTAAAAATCATCAGTAAATTTTAGTTAAACTCTTAGATTTTTTAATGGACTATACATGCTTTCTACTAGCTAGCACTTCAATTATTTTCATCAAAGTTAAAAGAAGCCTATACAATAAGCCAGTATTTTTTCATGATATGAATAAAACATTCTGAAAATGAAAATGCTGAGAATATTGTGTTCATGGTATGTTATACTGTGGGCTGGATCATGGTGTAATTCACTCATGAGAACAACAACACATATGCAAAATGAAGGTAATAAAATTGGAAACTATTTCTACATTTTACATTTACTTTTCCCCAATTTTTCAGTTTTCACCAATAAATCTTTTCACTCAAATTAGCCAGCCATCTTAGACAAAGCTGTCTTAAACAAAAGACATTTAAATTAGCTGTGTGTTTTTAGAACAAGCAGTTTGTTTTACAACTCTCTCCAACAAGAATGAAAATGTACAGGGGTATGTGTACCCTATGAGCATTCATTGATGTAAATATTACTACTTCACATAATACTTGGCATTCTTAAGCTACTATGGCTCAAATGTAAACTAGAAAATGCTAGAATCAAATCCTTTAGCTTTCCATCCACAAGGAGCAAACAGAATGAGAATGGTAACTTGTTCTGAGGCACAGCTGAGAGACACCACTGAATGCTGCATCGCCTGGGAGCTTGCAGCAAAGGAGGAATCCCAGGCTTCATCTCAGACTTCCCCACTCACACTGCATTTTTAACAAGACCTCTGGGTAACTAATAAACTAAAATTTGAAAAGAGATGGAGGATGATGATATATCAAAACAAAATAGAGACTAAGTGAAAGGGGGAGGGAATGTGATAGAGGGTGGATTTAAGAGGAGAAAAGTGAGGGAGGGAATCATGGTTTATTCTCTATAATTATGGAAAATGACAATAAAAAGTAAAAGAGAGAAAGAGAGAGAGAGAAGGAGTGTGTGTTAAAAATAATAACCCAAGAAACTGTTTGGTCAACACACAGTTAAACTCATTATTGCAAGCCAGGCCATGATGGCACACACCTACAATCTCAGCACTGGGGAAGCTGAGACTGAAGCAGAAGATCACAAGTTCCAAACAAAGTGAAAAGACCACTCTTCATGAATTCTTAGAAACAGAGGGCCCACACCTGCAGATCACACTAAGCATCTGAAAGCTAAAGCCCCAAGTTCCCCAGACATCAATTTTTCATAACAGCTTGCCAACATCAGACATCCTACATAACTTCAGAAAGTGATGAGTTATACCATGTACAACTTTCATAGCAACAAATTATCAATTTACAAAACTCAAAGTCAACACACTGTGCTTCACAGTCGTTTAAGCTGGCAAGAGTTTAAAGTACACAAATCTGAGGTAACGCATTGGAAATATTTGATTTATGTTAAACAGCACTATGGAATTTAAACATTTGTGTGCTCAACCAAGCCCTGCTCCTGGCCAATCAGCTCACTGATTAGCTTATGTATAAATTTCCAACATATACTGCTCAGAAAATTTTTAAGGACTTTTCTGTATACTATTTTTAGTAAAACTTATTTCAAGTAAATTTCCTGAGAAAAAGACAGCCCCACCACCACAACAGAACAATACCAAAAATGGCCCTGTGCTATAAAAGGTACTTGTTATACTGAGTGAATTCTGCCTCTAACAAGAACCTTCTATAGAGGAATCAAGTAGGCAAAGCACGAAGTCCTTCAGTCCAGTGAGGACCACGAAGCAGCGTGTCAGAAAAGAAATTGTTTTCTGCTCCTTTTGATGGGTTATGCTTTCAAGTCAGGAAATTAGAAACAGGTGTGCCAGAGGGCACACACATCCTTGCTCCACACTGAAAAACACGCGTTTTCAATTTTCAGACATGAAAGAGACTCCTGTTGAATGAAAGAAGAAATGAAAATCCAGCTCTGATTCTGCAAGCCATATGAAGGGAGCTTAGAAACTCTGACAAGTTGCTTACTGCCTCTCCGACTGACAGCAGGTAGTACCAGACAATAGGAAGGAAAGGCATTCTTTCAAGTGAGAACAATCAAAGGGAGAGATGCATTAAGGATCACAGGATTGGCATTTTAACCCATCACTTGATCTCATTCCTCTGTTTTTACCATTTCTTCACCTCATGTTTTAAAATTGTAAGTCTATTCTTTCACAGAACAACAACAAAGCAAAACAACAAAGCAATACAAACTAAATAGGCAAGAAGGAAAAAAACAACTAACTCTGAGAAATTACAAACATCAAAAGAACATCTTGAGGCCCACTTAATTTCTGTAATCCAGGTCTACAATCTCAAAGGCAGACTAACTTTTCCATCCATGAAGTCCTGAGTGCTCCTGAAGCCCAGGGCCATGGAGACATTGCAGTGAGTACTATGAACGGAATGAGCACTGCTAAGCTTAAAGACAGGGGTTTGAATGGGATTGAGTAGCAGTGAATTGATGTACTGAGGGAGGTAATAATGGTTAAATCATCAGGTACACTGAGGAATCTTTGGAAGGCACAGTGTCATGTGCACTCCCTAGGTGAATGAATACAACAGAGTCTCACTAAAGACTAGTAAGCCCTTCACATAGCAGTTATGTCAATATGTTTCCATACTGACAATAAACCTGCTTTTCTTGCCAAGCAACAGTTTTCACGCCCTGTGAGGGCACTGCCTATGTTTTAATTTCTCTTTCTACCTTCTACAAAGTAGAGCAGGGAGTAATACCTTTAAAACAGCTGTTGCTTGGTTGCATGAGAGTAATTGGAAGTCATCTTGGCAAGGAGAAAAACACCTGAATTCATGTTCACACAAAAGACAACCTTCAGTGTTAACATTTTTCTTTGGAAGAATATTTAAAATGCACATTATATGATATTTAATAATATCACCCCTTTTATTTCATGGCAAGAAATCATTACTGAGTAGCACACACAAGATTGCAAACTTATCCACTTCAGTTTGAAAATTTTTGTCAATGAGCATGCATTATTGCACGATTAGAAAAAAAGATTTAATCCCTTGAATATAAATGAAACAATAATAGTCACATTTAACTATTTCTTAGAAAGTGATCTGGCATAATTCAAAATCTTACTTTATTTTGATCCATCGGTGGCATTAGTTATATAAATAAAGAACAGTTCCTCAATAGTCATGAAGAGACCCAGTTAAAATATGTCAATAGTTTTAGAATATAATTCTCAACCCAGACCATTATTTTCATTCTTGGAAGTGTACTGGGAGTTTATACACTCTGTTATCTATATGGTATTTTTCTTCACCCACAATAATCAAATTGTCTTAAGTCTAACAGAGTTAAGAGTTTTTAAGATGATAATGTTTTCAAGTTTTGGGGCTTTATCTATAATCACATCTAGAAGTCACAATTCACAAAGAAAGATTTCTCGTGGCATTAATCCCAAATCCACATATTATGACTCAAATGGTTTCAGTTTAAGTAGCTTCTTACACTGAGACAACCTTGCTGAAGGGACAAGTTTATGAAAGTTTACTGTTCCTTAAGGGCAAGACACTTCTGAGAAGCCAAGTCAGCTACAAGGGAGAAACAGAAGGGTAAAGAACCCACGCAGGCTGAAGAGACTGAATTCTGCCAGCAGTTAACAGCTGCGTATTTAACTATTTAAATAATTTTTGCATTTTATTGTCTGAGTCATTGCTTGGCATTCTAGAAACAACATCAGATGAACGATCTATGAGAATCTCTGTCATGGTTTGATCCAGGTGTCCCCCACAAACAAATGAATGTGTTCTCAGTGATCAATGCTCAGCTGATGGCAGTTCAGGAATTAAAACCTCACTAGAGCTGTGTTGTCAGGGGCAGGCCTATGGGGGTTATAAGCCAGCATCCCCTTGCTAGTATTTAGCACACCTTCCTGCCACTTGCAGTGCTGTGACGGAGGTGATGTTCACCCCTCTGCTCATGCCATCATTTTCCCTGCCAGGATGGAGTCTCCCCTTAAGTCCGTAAACCCATTTCTCCACAAGCCGCTTATGTTTGGGTTCTTTCTTCGCAACAACAGAGTAAGCTGACTGCAACAATCTCCCAACTCAAAAAGCTCTACTTCATGAAAAAGAAAATTTACTTATTCAACTTTTCTAGAGACCTCTGCCTATGGTGGAAATGTGCATAGCCTGTTTGCAGTATAGCAAGGCAGCTATAGTACCTGGAACTGAATGGGCAAAGGGAGAAAAGAACTGCAACCCAAGAGGAAGGTGGAACATCCCTCAAACAAGACCTCAGAGCCTCCATAAGTCTTCAGTCTTTCCTCTGAGTATGATTAGAAGCAGGTGAGCAGTTCAAAGTGGAGAGACAGATATGATTTGAGTTAGCTTTGAATGACAACTTCAATGCTGGGAACTGAAGATAGGGAAGAAGACCAACAACCAAGATACCTGCTAGGAGGTTACTACACTAAGCTACAAATGATAGCACCTGGGGTCAGCTGACAGCAGCTAGGTTAGGTTAGGGTTAGATAAAATCTACATAAAATATGGGAGCCATAAACAACAGAAAACGTGATATTTGTCTTTCTGAGATTGGCTTAATTCACTTAATATGCAATTGCATCTATTTTCCTGCAAATGGGGTAACTTTATGACTAAAAAAAAATCACAATACACAACCACACCACACCACACCACACCACACATTTTCCTTAACCATTCCTGTGTTACTAGACAGGTAAGATGGTTATATAATTAAGCTAGTGTGAATAGTGTTGCAATAAATGAATGTATAAGTAGCTTTGTAACATAGTAAGTTCAGAGTGCTTTAAGGAAATATCTTGGAGTGGTACAGATGGGTAACATAGAAGTTTTATTGTCAGTTGAGAAACCCACATACTGACTGCCAGAGTGGCTTATATTCCCACCAGCAGTGTATAAAGGTTACATTTTGTCCACATTCTCACTAGCATTTGTTGTTACTGATTTTTTCAATGACTGCCAATCTAATTGGGGTGCAATAGAATCTCAATGTAGTTTTAGTTTGCATTTCTCTGATGGCTAGTGAAGTTGAACATTTTTCATGTTTATTAGCCATTTATGTTTTCCTCTTTTGAGAAAAATTTGTTCATTTCATTAGCTGACTAATTGATTTGTTTGTTTTCTTAATATTTAGTTTTTGAGTTCTTTGTATATTCTACATACTAATACTCTGTCTGATGTATAGCTAGCAAAGATATTCTCCTATTCTGTAGGCTGTCTCTTCACTCAACTGTTTCATTTGCTGTTAGAAGCTTTATTCCATGAGGTCTCTTGTCAATTGTTTGCCGTATTTCCTGAGTGACTAGATTCCTATTAAGTTCTTGCCTATATCTGTATCTTGAAGTATTTTCCCTATTTTTCCCTTCAACAGTTTCAGAGTTTATGGTTCTCTCATTAAAGTCTTTGAGCCATTTAAAGTTGATTTTAAAGATATTTACAGTTGAGAATAGAGAGAGTTTAGATGTGACTAAAACAAAAATATCAAGGATGTCTCCAAATTTTTTGAAAATATGTATTTATTTATTCATTATTTGTGAGCAGAAATTAGGGAGGAGAGAATGAGCACAGGAGGGCCTCCAGCCGCTACAAATGAACTCCAGATGTATGCACCACTTTGTGTATCTGGCTTTATGTGGGTACTGGGGAGTTAAACCCGAGTCATCTAGGCCATTAGCTTTGCAGGCAAGCACCTTAACTGCTAAGCCATTCATTTCTGCAGCCCGGTTCCAAAAATTTTGACCTGAGTCACTAGGAAGATGATATAGAGAAGATTACAAGAGAACATGTAGACATCTCAGCAATGTCTCAGACAGACTCCCGTTATGGATGTCTCCCACCAAATAGGAAAAGCTGCTTTGTCACCTGCTGATAAATTTTCAATGAGAAGAGCTTCTGAAACCATTCCCTCAGACAATCCTCCACAGAGGGACAGAGTGCTCTTGAGTTGAGAAACTAAGAAAAAGTAGCAAACTCTTCAATCCTTAAAGAGGAGACTCTAACCACTAGCTCAAAAATAACAAGGCATATAACTATTCTAATTTTTGCAGTTCTAAAATCCCATTGTGCTATTTCTGAGAAATCATGGCCACAGCTCTGAGACTTCAGGTATCTAGAACTGTCTGGACTCATCACTTGGAAAAGCAAAGATCCTAGAAAATCAGAAAGCTCATTTCTGTACACCCGAAACCAGATGGCAGGCTTTTCTTTACATTAGAACCCTTTTAGAGTGATGAAAGCCCATCTTCTAATAACTGCCCTCTGGAAAAAGAGGAGGAAGAGGAAGAGGAGGAAGAGGAAGAGGGGGGACAGGAAGAAGAAAACAGACAAGTACCAGAAAACCAATGTTAAGGCCAACCAGAGCATAAACTTAAGCTCCAACTTTTTTTTTTTTAATCCTCCATCCTGATTTTTTAACCTTTACTATTTAATCTTCCTTTCCATGGCCAAAGACAAACCACAGATATATCTTTTTTTCTTATTTTATTTTTCAAGGTAGGATCTCACTCTAGCCCAGGCTGACCTGGAATTCACTATGCAGACACAGGGTGGCTTCAAACTCACAGTGATCCTCTTACCTCTGCCTCCAAGTGCTGGGATTAAAGGCACGTGCCTGGCTCACAGATATATCTTAAATTATGCATTGGATGTGTTACTGAAAATTATGTATGAATGTGCATTTGGCAAAGTGAATCATTTAAAGTTGCTATTTCAAAAAACTTCCCCTGGATCTATAGCTTTAAGAAACCCTTTCCTCCCATAACTGTGCCTAGTTTGGAGGTTCATCCTAGCAGTTTGTAGCTGACTATGACATTCCATCAGACCTTCACACAGGTACGCCAACAATCCTGTTTTAAATCGCCCAGTGGATACTCAAAAAACAAAGCCCATTGCAAATCAAATCACTCTCTCTTTCCTGCATTTTCATACTCCACAGTACCAGGGGAAAGGGGCTACTAAATTTGTTAATCCAGGGGAGAATAAAGCTGACTTTGAAAAGCAGGATACACTTTAGCATTCTGACCCCCAACTTTAAAAACAGTCAGCATTTATTCTGTTGTGCCAATACAGAGCAGTTGGCTGAAAGTCAGTGGAGGCAATCTCTCAAGTAATTGTAGCTAAATGTGCAGTTTCTAGCCTGAAAATTTCATTCTTTTCTGTTCCATATCCTTTTGCTGACACACATCCATTTCTACACAATGCAACCATGTACAAGTGCTCACAGTCATACTGCTTCAAAAGGGTCTAAAACAAGCTATTTTCACTCAAAAAAAGCTGACAATAAGGAAACTTACTTTTATCACATTTTAAACTTTTATCATATTTTAAAAATTCTCATCAGATATGGTGGCCCAAACCTATAATCTCAGCACACAAGAGGCAGAGGCAGGGAAGGGGGTGTCAAGAATTCAAGACTGTCCTTGGATACATAGGAAGTCTGAAGCCAGTCTGGGATAAATGAGACTCCGTGTGAGCAGGACCTCAACAACAACAACAAAATCACTTTCTAGAATCATAAGGTCAACATAATGAATGACCCCTCCCATGTTACCTTATAGACTGTGATGGTAACAGAGCCCTACTTGCCTCTCAATGCAAGCTATCCTGTACAGTATGTTAGAACTACATATGTTCAGTTTATCTACTGTTTACAATGGGTTCAAAAGCTTATAGTGTGACAGAGAACTGAAAATAAGTTCATATGTAAAGCACAGAAATAACAGTGAGGCATGAGTTTATTGTATGTTAAGCAAACAATTCTCACGAAGGAACATCTCCAGTTCTTTATTTTCTTAAAAGTCACAACCATGTATTAAGTGAGGAGAAAGCAGTATGTCATACTTCAGCTGGCCATATTTTTCTTTTCCTTACTAATATAAAAATAATGGTATATTTTGTAAAAGATGGTGACCTGCATTCAATGAATCATGATTGAGTCCTGAATCCCTTACTTTGGACCAAGGGCCTCTAATATGTCTACTCAGTGTATCCTCACAACAATGGAAGATGTTATTCTTACTGAACAAATAACCCTTTGTCCAGGTCCCATAGCTAATGAGTCTAGACTATAACCAAGGTGTCTGCTCTACTCTCTCCCTGGCTTTGTGAAGTCCCATGATGCCAAAACACTTGTCAGAGTTTGCAAGATCAACTCTGCCTACCACGGCCACCCCTACTCATTCCTTCCTACCCAGTGATGAGAACAAGATGCTAGAGTTTATCCCTCAGGCTAGTTAGTGACCAGAATGCCTGTCTGGCCTTGGGAGAGCCCTATCCTGACAATAACTAACTATCTTCTCTCTGCTTTTCAATTATCACCTTCCAAGATATATAAACCTAAAATTCAGGCCAGGTCTCTGGATATTCTACAATAGCCTGAGGCACAAGTCATTTTTATTTTAGACAAGCAATTGCAAAGTTCTGTGTCCACTTTTCCTATGACCTAGACGCCCAGCTTTGGCATGCTTCTATCATCAACCTCATACCAATAGCTCTAGGAAAAACAAGGGTGAAGCGAGTACACAGAGCCCTACATTTAAGAGGACCTGAAGACCTACTCTGTCACCTGCCCAACTGGCATTAGTCCTTTAACCTGGGAAGGATACGAAATGAGAGATTGGGAATCTAAATGAAGGGGCTAATCTCGATGTTATGAGCTGCAAACAATTTATGCATGAGAGGAAAAGGTGGGAATATCAGAGAAGAGGGAAGAATCAAATCCATGAACCATGCTCTCATTTCAACTTTGATATCACCTGTTTTGGCTGTTGTTTTTGTTTAGTTTTTCTGAGAAGGGTTGGGAGGTAGGCAATCAAGAGAAATGCATCTCTTTTCCAAAGTGACACAGTCAGGCAGGCTCTCAAGATTTCTGTTTTTAAAAATTCAGTTCCTATAACTAGATATGAGAATAACACCTAAGCAATAAGCCAATTCACTAAAGAATACACTGGGCAAAATCAAATGAACACAACATATGATATGTGGTGGGATTTATATGGGAAAATTAAAACAAAACAATCAATTATCTGTTTTAACCAGCTTCTGTGTGCCATCAATATTAAATTGAAAATTAACTCCATTATGTTTTGTTCGTCTCTTTACAAAATAAAAAACTAAAAACCATTAATTTGTGTTTAAACTTCACCCAGTAGCCTCGTGGTTCATAATCATACTTCTTCAATGGTGCAGAAGAAAGATGTAAGGTCAGCTGGTGGCAACCACAAAAAAAAAAAAAAAAAAAAAAACAGAAATATGCAGGTCTGAAATATTAGTTAGTAGAAAGGGTAAGAAGCAACAAATATGAAAATGGGGGCAAGATTTCACATCTGAACAACAAATACAATATTGAAGTACAAGAGCAGAGCTGGGAAACAAAAATGGTGGCTGGGGGTTAAAGATGAATAAGATATTTTGTTGAACCTACTGAGTTTGATGTAGATACATGACACTCACAGGGACATGTCCAACAGGAAGACAGAAAGGATTCATGTGGGCTTCATGTCCATATGTGGAAGCCAATGCCCCAAGACAAACAGCTGAAATCATAGAACAGCAACAAACCCATATTACCCAGAGAAAGCATATAGAGATGGAGAGACAGAGACCCACATCTAACACTGGCATCAAGGAGGAAACAAAGGGAGAAGCATCTGTGAAGAAGGCTTGAGGTGAAGCAGATCAGAGGACAAAGTTTCCTGCTGTGGGCAATTGCCTTCATCATGGATCACAGAATGAGAGAGCAGGAAGCAAATGTGGACTTCTGCTCTAGTCAGCTGTAAGCTTTCCTGATCAAGGAGAGACCAATCTGGCGAGAAAAAAGAAAGGAAGGAAGGGAAGACAATATAACTACCTATTTGTCAAAGCTGAGGGTGAGGGAGGGAAGGAGAATGGGAGTGTAACTAAGGGCAATGGTAAAGGAACAAACCAGCTGCATGACCATTTAAAGAGAAAGGCTTCAAGTATGTCTGGTACAAGCACTATACAAATCTGGAAATAAACCATCACTCTGTCCATTAAATAGAATCCACTGGAAATAGGTCATCTCCCCCTGGTGGCCCCATTTTCCACCCCTATAGCACACATACACTCACATTCGCAAATACACATGAGTATGCACATATGCGTACACAGTGCTAATTCCCCTTCCTCTACCCCCCATTACTAACTGATACTGGCCTTCCCAGTACACTTACAAAAAAGCAATCTGTATTTTATTGAAAGTAAAGTTGGAGGTATGATGGTATAAACTATATATACTTGTTTTTATTTTTATTTTTTCCGAGGTTGGATCTCGCTCTACTCCAGGCTGACCTGGAATTCACTATGTAGTCTCAGGGTGGCCTTGAACTCATGACAATCCTCCTACCTCTGCCTCCCAAGTGCTGGGATTAAAGGTGTGAGACACCACGCCTGGTTCTAAACTATATATACTTTGAAGCACATCTTTGTAAATTTTGTGCCGATATTTTACTCAAGAGATCATTTGATAGTTTTTAAAGTGATATTTTTACATCAGTTGTAATGTGAGTACAACACTATCATGGATCATTGAAAATAAACTATAACTAAACTATAGTTAACTACAGTTGTATGAAAGTGTTTGCAATGTATTGACAATATGATACTAAGGAATCCTTAAACCTCCCAAATGCTAACGATGGTGTTCATGCAGCAATGCTCTATGCAGCGTCTTAGCATGTGCTTGATGTTTCCCTAAAATTACTTCTTTTAATTATCAAATGACCAACAGGGTCGTACTTATGAAAAATGGTCATGAAAGCAGCAAATACCTGAGGTACTCACAGCTGTGGAGTAAGGATTATGAGCTCCAGTATTTTCAGCCCAGCAGCCACATCCATAAAGAGCAGCCTGGGAAAACAGAACATAGATATATACATATAATGCTTTATAAATATTATAATTATCAGCTTTCAGCAGAAGATAAAAGTCATATCCATCTAATAAAACCCAGTTAGTTACTGATATGGGAAAATAGGTGATTAAACAAATTATGTATGAAAATGTCATAAAGAAACCTATTACTTTGTGTGGTAATTAAAAAATAAAATGTTAGGGGCTGGAGAGATGGCTCAGCAGTTAAGGTGCTTGCCTATAAAGCAGAAGGACCTGAGTTCAATTCCCCAGTACCCACATAAAGCCAGATGGCATCTGGAGTTTGTTTGCAGTGGCTGGAGGCCCTAGCATGCCCATTCTCTCTCTCTCTCTCTCTCTCTCTCTCTCTCTCTCTCTCTCTCTCTCTCTCTCTCTCTCTCTCCTTCTTCTTCTCTCAAATAAATAAATAAATAAAATTTGTAAAAAGATTATATCTTCGATTTTGAGATGTACAATGTGTTACTGCTCATCATATTCACTGTACCTGCTCTGTCTGCCTTAGAGTACCAGAATCGATTCTTCCTACCTAGCTGTGACACTGGACTTCATGACCCCTCCTCCTCTCCCCTGAATCTGCAGTAACAGGAAACTCAAAGTAGATATGAATTAAAACATTACATTATACCTTATAAATGTATTTGTAAGCCTATCTGTCATAAAAAAATTAGATATTTTCCACTTTAAACAGCAAAGAAACTGCTTTAATCCAATCATCAGAAGTTTTTTCCTTTCCTGATAAACAGCTTTACACACTGATGTGTGCTGGTTTCTGATAGGTGAGAAGTGAGGCCTGCTTAAGCTGCTCATCACTTCATTGAGTGGTGAAGCAGATACATATTTCTGAAATTACTCAAAACATATTAAACTATTATGGTTTTATAAGGGATTATGATAATCACTCTTATTCTGTTTCCAATAATCTACTCAGAATATCTACATTCACTCCTCAAAATCTACAATGGCTTCTCTCTTAGTGGCGGGGAAACACAACTAATAACTTACCCACCCCTTAGTTAGAAACCAAGCTTAATAACTAGCCACCATAGAAAAATACAAGGAGGCATTCTCAAGAGCTCATTACCATATCACTGTCAAGAAAGAGAAACTGGAAAAAGCTAAATGTCAATCAGTAAATGGCTAAATAAGCTTTTGCAAAGTAACACATGGAACTCACAGCAATGGATAACAATAAGTTTCCAAAATATCTTCAGGAATGAATATAAAAAGATAAACAAAACATGGTGATTTGTTAAAGGGAAAGCACGTTAACATATGTTCAGTATTCACCACTGCTGAAAATGTAGAGAAAACTTTCTAAAACAGTGCTGTCATTTTAAGGACTAGTGAATAGGCAAAGACAAGGTAGTGAGTGACCAGATAAAATTGAAGTTTTTTATGACAGTTTATTTTTTTAAATCTTTTTCTAAAAAATTTACTTTCAGGCTGAGAGCCAGAGAGAAAAGAGAGAAAAGGGGTAGGGAGAAAGAATGGGTGTACCAGGGTCTTCAGCCTCTGCTAACAGACTCCAGATATGTGTGCTACTTTATACATCTGGCTCTCAGTGGGCACAGGGGAATCGAACCCCGGTCATTAGGCCTTGCAGGCAAATGCCTTAACTGCTGAGCCATCTCTCCAGCCCAACAATCTATATTTTTACAAGGACCTTAAAACTCAATCACTCCAATATTTGACCCAAAAAGAATCTCTATGAAATTTCTGAAACCGAGAACCTCACTCCTCACATGGGAACTTACTGCTCTACTGAATACTTCCTACAAGTACAAAGTTCATTGTACTCTGCAAATATCTGTTTTAACTCCCATATGGCTCCCCTCTCTGAAAAGACCTTAACTATTCCCTAAAGCTACCCAAATTTTTACAATAGCCATTCTAGTCATCTTTTTAATTTTAAAAAATTCCAGATTTATGAAATGTTCCTGAAGACTTCTGAGGATAAATATTCATCCTTCTCCTCAATCATCTTCTTTGAAAAATAACCCAGAGTCCAAAATGCTTATGCATGAAGCATGTTCATTTGCCCCAAAGTTGCCATCTCTAGTTGTCACTAAACAACAGCCTTCTTAGCCAAGTGTGGTATTGTCCCCTATAATCCTTGGGATTATAGGCAAGAGGATCAGGCATACAAGCTTCAGCCACATAGCAAGTTTGAAGCCAGCCTGAGGTGCATAAGACCCTGTTTATATATATAATCTTTCATAAAAACCAAGAATTGAGCAGGACACTTCCAATATGGCATAGAATAGAAAATCTTTTCTAGCTTTCGAAAACACTATGATTCTAAAATGCACGCCTTGGCTTCTGCTATGGTTTGAATATAAAATGCCCCCATAGGCTCATGGGTTTGAAAATTTGGTCCCTAGTGGTGAAACCTTCAGGGAGCAGAGCCTTGATGGAGAAAGGGTCACTCGGAGGAGGCCTTGAGGTTTTATAGCTCAGGCCCACTTCCTGTTCATCCTCTGGTTTCTGATTGCAATGTCATGGGCTCCACTCCTATCCACATGCCTTTCCTGACATGAAACTTCCCTCAAAACTATAAGCCAAAAATAAGCCTTTCCTTCTTTAAGCTCTGGTTGGGTGTTTGGTTCACAGCAATGAGAAAGTAACTAATAGTTTCCTTTCCCCAAAATTGCTGGGTCACTATAGCAATTGAAAAGCTCTTCTGATCTGATTCAACACATGGACTTCATAATAAAACCAGCAAGACTCGTAATGATCAGCCAGTCAACAAGACTTCCCATAGCAGGTACTGGTCAGCAAAAGTCTCAGAGAAGAAGCATCACATGAGCATGACAGGGAAAGAAGAGTTCTTGACAATCAGCAGAAAATTATCCAACATACACACACACACACACACACACACACTCAGAGAGAGAGAGATTGAAATCATTACAGAAGGCCTCTCCCTTTTGTCACTGGGAACTCTGGACATTTGCCCACCACCCTTTCTGTTGCCTACAATTACTTTGACCAGGAACCTGTATTCTCAAACCTAGTGAGGAAGACCTTAAGAACTTCTCAGAGAGAGCCAGAGGAAGCCATCTTCCAAGGAAAATAAGCACACTACTCTCACCTTTGCTTTATTCTCTTTGAGACAACAGCCATTCATTTCATGGCCTAAAGCTGTCTTCTTTCCCTACCTTCTGAAATTAGTTAGGCTAAGACAGTAATATATAAGACAAAAATAAATAAGAATCAGAGTTTCCATATCTATTATTCACTTCTTTGAGGAAAGTATAGCCAAAATAGTAAAAATGTTTTTAAAGCTTCCTTCTTATTGGGAGTACAATTTTATTGAAAGTATTATACAGTGAAAGTAGCTCATATAAATGTTATTATGATTTGACTGTCTAAGAGGTATTGTTTCCCTTTCCATAGAATGAAGATAATAAGGTGGGATGTGATGCTACAGGTCTTTATTTTGGAGGCTGAAGCAGGCAGACTGCAAGTTCTAGGCCTGTCTGAGATACAGAGCAAGGTTAAGGAGAGCCTAAATAACTTAGTGAGACCCTGTCTCAAAATAGAGTAAAAATGAGGGATTGGTGGGAGATAATTCCAGAGATATCACCCCCAATGCACAAAGGGGGAAGAAAAAAAAAAGCTGGCTACCTTTGGTGTAGTCCATAACCCCCTACCCTATGGACAGATCCAGTATGCACACCACGGAGGGATCCCAGTGGGTAGGGGACAGAGAGGAGGGAAATGGGAATACCTTTACATGATTTTCTCATACAATGGATATAATTAATTATTCATAATAAAGAAATTAATTTTAAAAATGAGGGGCTGTGTGATACAGCTCAACTTGCTCATGCAGTATGCAAAAGAGCTTAGGTTCAAACCCTGGTATCACAGAAACAACAAAAAGTACCTCATTTCATAGTGCTGTCATAAGATCATATGCATTAGCACATTTGTTATAAATGTGATAAATGGCAGATATAGCAATTATTACTAGAAACTCTAAGATGCAATTTAAATGCATTGTACCAATTTTTTAGAATTTGATAAGGCAGCTATCCTCATTTTACACTTGTAGAAAGTGGTGCTTATAGATGTTCAGTAACATTCAAAATTAGGAGGGGAGAGAAATATAGTAATCCCTTTCTCATATCTAAATTTTGAATTATAATGATTATAAATAAGCAAAAAGTAAGTAAATTCTCAAACTACCATTTCACCTCTGCATTGTTATCATATAGGTAGAGTAAGATAATATGCTTATTTATTAATAAGCAGAGAGAAAGGGTGGGTGTTCCAGAGCCTCTTGCCACTGCAAACAAACTCCAGATGCATGTACCACCTTGTGCATCTGGGTGTACATGGGTACTGGGAAATCAAACCATCAGGCCTGGTAAGAAAGTACCTTTAATAGCTAAGCCATTTCTATCCCCTAACATTTTGTTGGATTTTTTTTGATATGCTAACATGTTAATTGTTTATTTAAAAGGTAATTAAAACTATTTGATTTCAGCACTTTTTTGAAACAACTTGCATTTGTGTCATTTTCTCCCAACTGTCAAAAACTGTTCTTATCTGTCCTCTGATCCACTGACGCTTTCCTGCAGGTTCACGATGTCTTCTTTTCCCCACATTATAATCTGACTAAGCAACTAGGTATCCTTTAAGCATCCTGAATGCTTTTTTTTGCTCCAAAGCCTTTTATAAGTTTTCACCACATATAGATGTACAAACTACCAATGGAGCAAACTGACAACTAAACTTTAAAAATTTTTATAAATATTTCTGTTTCCAGGACAGCCCCACGTAGGGCTACTTCACGATTGCTGGATGTGATGTTCTACTAACACAGTCCAGAACTAGCTTTGGTTCTCTTATTGCTATTCTGCTAACCAAAACAATCAGAAGACAGAGGAATTCAGGGGTGTCACCATGTAACAAAGGCAACTCTGCTGGCTGTCCTCTCCTCCACCAAGGTATCCAAATCTGATATGCTAAGCTTGACTTTCTTATTCCAAAATTGACAAATATTCAAGGGTTTATAATGTGGAAAAATACTATAACTAGACAAAGGCTTTCTTATAATGAGTTCAAAACACTATACACATAGTGAGCAATCATTCCCCATAAGTCCTCTATATAGTAGGCAAAAATAAATAATAAACCACCAAAGGCACAAAATTCGTTATTATTTCCTTCTGCATCCCCCCTAGTATATAGCACTGTAAGGAACGTGTCCACATAAAAGGCAAATTAGGGATCACTACTGGGGGCTTTATAGAGAGATGCCTTTCAGGAATCAGCTTGCTGCAAGCACTGCTAACCACCAAGATCAAAACAACAGTGAAACTGACTTCTCCTCAAACATGAGAGGCACGCAGCATGACAAGCCCACACTCCATTTATAGGAAATCAATATATAACAAAATACTGGGTTTCAAATACTACCCTTGCAACTTCTGTAAGACTCCACAAGAGTGCCTGATCCATGTGTTCACTCAGTATTGACATAGCCTGTAAGTCATGTGCCAAACTGGTTCAGACTCAAGATGCTTAGTCATCAAATGCATTCTAATATTTCACTCTCAATGAAACTAAATATTGGAGATGATGCGGACACATTGAAAAGGATATGCAGACAACTAAAAACAAATAAGTTTCACATAAATTACATACTCCCCATTACTAGACGTCAGTGCTATAACATGTTGGTTACCCAAAATCCTAATTAATGGCTGAAATATTTAAAGGATGTAGAAAGACAAAATGTTACTGTTCCTTGAATGAAGGAAATAAAAAAAGTCACTTTGAAATCATTTTCAGCCTTAAAAGCAATTAACAATATAGAGAGAGCTTTCATCTAGAGAAAGTGATATTAAAAAAAAGAATCAAGGCTGAGGAGATGGCTCAGTGATTAAAGGTGCCTGCTTGCAAAGCCTGCAGCCTGGGTTCAATTCCCTAGCTGTCCATGTAAAGCCAGGTGCAAAAAGTAGTACAAGCATCTGGTATCCATTTACAGTGGTAAAAAACCTTGATGCCCCACCCATGCAAATAAATACAGAAACGTATTTTTAAAAATCAATACACAGGGCTAGAAAGATGGCTCAGTGGTAAAAGGCACTTGCTTACAAAGCCTAACAACCTGGGTTCAATTCCTCAGTACCCACATAATGCCAGATGCACCAAGTGGCACATACATCTGGAGTTAGCTGGCAGTGGCAGGAGGCCCTGGCATGCCCATACTCACTCTCTCACTTCCTGCCTCTGTCTCTCCTTGGTTTCTTTCTCTCAAATAAAGAAATAAAATTTTTAAAAATATCAATACACATTAGCTAAAGGTCTACTAAACACCCAGGCCAGATTCTGGCCAGTTTTACTAACAGTAAAACTAGGATTACTGGTTCTAAAAATAAGAAAGAACCTTGTCACTATGTGAAAGGCTTTAAATTAATAATCTTGAAAAGAAATTTGATTTTGATCTATAAAAGATATTTTTTTCTAAGAAAAAATGGCCCTGATGGTTTAAAAATATCACTAGAAAATTCTGTATTTTATTTTGAAAAGTACTTTAAAAACCCCACAATGCCTTACCTGTCCAACTCTCCCTGGATGTTTCAAGGCCAAGCCTCCACTGGAGACAGCAGCAGCGACGTTCCCTTCATGGTCCACAACCACAGCACCCACTGTGTCCAAAGTGCCTGAGTCATTTTCCTGTAGAGCAAAAGGGGCACAAGTGTTCAGCAGGTAGACATGACTGACTATACAGTGGGCATGAGTCGGGCCTGGTGTGAGACAGGTGAACATGATCATACAGTGAGTCTTCACAGGCCTGGTGTGAGTCCGGTAAACAGGAATATACTTTCTTTCTCTAAAAAAGACTAGCTTATCTTTTTAATGGAGAAAGATAATACAAATTACAACCTCCTTAGCCTCAAGACTCAAATTTGTGACTAAGAATTTGTGGAGGAAAAGATCTGTAGCACAAATAAGCCAGTAAATGCTACTATCAGGATTTTTAAAATAATGTGGCACACAAACTTCAAAAAATAATAGATTCAGCACAGCAAATGAGGAGATAACAGTTATGATCTTGTAGTATACTACACTAATAGACTTCATGACACAATCCTTTTCCTACTGTGTTATTAATATGCTTGGTCAAATGTAGGCCAGAAAACTGTATCACTAGGAGACATCTTTGGGTCTCTGTGCCTTGTCGTCAGTTCCACATGTTTAAGACAACTCTCTCCCCTACCATAAAGGTCTCTTGGTCACCAGTGCCAGGCAGCCAAACTAATGGATTAATCAGAGTTCAAGGGAGGTAGGACAAAGATCTCTTTATCATATATTAAAGAGGAAGATGGATGTAGGACATTAGGTAGTCATTAGTAGACACAGTAATAACTTATTGTCTAGAGCAATCATTCTCAAACCATTCCTAGGCCACTAAAAAGCAAAATCACCACCAAGGCAATTGTCAGAAATGTCAATGAACTCCTCGAGCCATCTAAAGTGACACTGAAGGGTTTGCAAATACTGGAAGCAGAATACAGACAAGAGATTTTCCCATAAAAAAATTGGAAACATCACAGGTAGCATTTACATTAATTCTGATAGAAGGTACTTTCATCTGGACATTTCCACTTCTTGCTCTAAATTCTAACATTCCTTAAATACAATGAAGCACTGTGGTAGGACTTACTTTGACAGAAAAGGTTTAACTGGATGAAGTGAGTGTCATACTCCTAATTTCTCTTTTAAAAAAAAAATCAAAGGAAGTCTACTCAATGCATCTGCATGGCTATACCCCAGAAGGCAACTTTGCTCAGGGCAGAAGCCTAACTTTTTTTATATACTTATTTATTTATTTGTTTACTTGCAAGAGGAGAGAGAGATAGCAGACAGATCTAGCCACTAGAAACAAACTCCAATGCATTTGCCACTTTGTGCATCTGGCTTCACGTGGTTACTGGGGAATCCAACCCAGGTTCTTAGGCTTTGCAGGCAAGTGCTTTAACCACTGATCCATCTCTCCAGTCCAGAGCCTAACTTTTACACATGCTAAGTGGTAGTCATGCCCCTAGACCAGAGAGCCACTCTGGAGCCTAACTTTTAAGGACGGTTTCAAGCTTGACCATACACTCCTTGAGAAAAGGACTAGTCTACTCTAGCACTCTGCATACAGCAGACACAATGTACTAACTGATGTAAGAACACATGCCCCAAAATATGTCCCAGTTACTAAACATTCTGTATGTCACTTCAAGGTCAGAACCAGCCCCCATCTTGTTTTCTCTAGGGTTGATTTCATTTAACACCAGAAGCAGCCACTATCTTAGGAAAGACTTAACAATAACAGTTTTACTCCTTGGACAAGAAGTGGTTGGTCCTTGTACAAATGGCAATTCTTGTGTCTTCCATAGGAGGGCTTCCCAACTTCAATGTACATACAAGTCACTAAAAGAATTTAAGTGCAAATTCCTATGACGTAAGCTGACAACTGGCCAAGACTGTATCTAACAACCTTTTGGGTAATGATGCTGGTTCGAAGATCCTACTTTGAAACAACAAGGTCTAATAGCATTGAACTTCATGAGGTCAAGCTAAAGAAGAAACTTACACCACCTAAGACTAACTACAAAAGATCTAAATTCTATCCTGTTCAGCCAGCAACTGGCAGCACACTGCCACAGAAACACTAGTGTTTTGAAGTGCAGATCTGACACTGGTGGCTCATTTGCTTATTTAGTGAAATAGGCAACTCCCATACAAATGAACAGCAGCACTATAAAAATCAAGAAATTCCTTTTGAGAATGCTTTGAGAAAAATTCTTTATTCAGAGATATATAGACTATAGCTTTTCTGTGTATGCATGTTCATGTGTGGGCAAATGGGTATATGCAGGTGCATATGTGTATACAAGTGTGGAGGCCAAAGATGGACGTCAGGTATGTTAGCTCTCCACCTTATTCATTGAGACAGGGTCTCTTGCTCACCAATTCGCCTAGACTAGCTAGTGATTCCCAGAGATTCCCTGCTGCTAGGCACAGGTGTTTTTAAGTGGCTCCTACAGATCCAAACTCAGCTCCTCGTGCATGTTCAGTAAGCACTTTACCCAATGAGAATTCTCCCCACCTAGATTATCGGCACTCTTGCCACTATTCTTTGTGTAACGTTCTAGAAATCCATGCATTTTTGTTCCTGGATCACATATAGTGACTATCTTCAGTTGTGTTGATAAAGACAATACCTTCTAACAAATAATCAAATTATAGCTTTCCTATTTCACCCTCTCACCACTGAGGAAGTTCTCTTGGTCTCTCTCTCTCTCTCTCTCTCTCTCTCTCTCTCTCTCTCTCTCTCTCTCTCTCTCTCTCACTTCTTCCTTCCTTGTCTCTCCCTCCCTCCTTCCCTCCCTCTTTTCTCTCTCTCTTTTTTGATGCAGGGTCTCTCACTCTAGCCCAGGCTGACTTAGAGCTCACTTTGTAGGTCCAAGCTGGCCTCAAACTCAGTGATCCACCTACTTCTGCCTCCCAAGTGCTGGAATTAAAGGTGTGTGCTGCCATACACAATTTCTGTTTTAAAAAATGACAAAAATCATATATTTATAGTGTACATAATTTAAATATAAATAAATATTGCTAATTGGCAGAATCAAATTCATATATTTTACCTCCATATTTTGTGTTTGTATCTATGGTGAGAATGCTTAAAAAATCTCTCCCACTCTTCCTCCTCCTCCCTCTCTTCTTCCTCTTACTTGGTTTCTCTCTCCCTTCTTCCCTCCCTCTTTCTCTTATACTGGTGTCTTACAAAGGACACTAATCCTGTCCTTTGTATGCTAGGCAATATTCTGCTAAAAAAAAAAAAAAAACTAAACTTCCCAGCTCATAAAATCTACTTTCTGAGGGATTTTTATTATTTTTCAATAAACTACAACTGTTGATCCTACCAAGCATTTTACACAACAGAATTTTATAGAGGAAAAGAATAACATAAGTACAATATACATAAATTACCTGCAAAGCAACTTTCCTAGCATTTCAATCAGGATATTGTGAACTAGGAAAATTTTCATGCTTATGTCAAACCAAAATGGAAAGATATAAAAGCCAATGTCACTATAACTTGATTATATATAGATGGGTTTACCATAATGTGGTTTTGAAAATTGAAAAATCATGCAAAAATTAGAGGATTCTGTTTGAAGTTAAGCTACCTACTCTTTAAGGGTTTGCAACACCTGCAAAACTCAGAATTACTTCATAAATACTTAAGAATTATTCCATAGACTTCATATACTACAAAGAAAATTTAAGGATGATGAAGTAATATTTAAGAATTTTTATGAAGTGTAGATAAATTGACTGAAAGACAAACATTGGTATTTAAGGCATAATTAATTTCACAGAGCTCATTTGTACAGGAATGAAATCGTAGGTTAAAAAACACATAATGACTGTTAGTATACAGAGCTACTATTACACTCTTACACCCCATAAATACTTTAAAGCACATACAACACAGAGATATATATGTGCCTATTGTCCTTGACTGAAACATGCTATTTATATCATTTTTGATACAATTGTGACTAGAAAACAGCTATATAAACTATAGTTCCAATCAGAATAAGCACATTTATATAAATTTTGCAGAGTATGGTTATTATGAAAAAGATTGAAAAAAAAAGATTTCTGCAAGTAACTTTAATTTTCTCTACTCCAAGTTGAAGAACGCTTTTACATGGTTATCATAAGAAGTAACATGTAAAAAAAGAAGTATAAACTCCTTTTAAAAAATGAGTCTCTTTAAAAAGTCATTTCCCACAAGAAACATACCACTAGCCTGTTCTGAACTATCTAATTCTAAAATTAATAAGAAACCAATTATCACTTGTCTCTTAAATTACTCAAATACCAAACAGATACATACAAGAATAAGTCTCAAATGAATGAGTACATATGGTATATATGTATGTCATGAGCTTATCCTAATACAATAGTAAAGGTGGAAATGACACTTTTAAAATATAGCAAACCCTTATAATATACCTTGTGAGGCTTCAGAGCAGCAGGGTAACCAGTCAAAGACTCCCCTTATGAAAAGTAACTTGTAGGATACAAAAAAACATGTCGATACCTCAGAAAGCTTTGATTTCTGAAAAATGAAAAGATGGCTCTGCCCACATGAGATCTAGACCTCATTTTGTTTATCTTCAACAAATAAGCTCTGCTAGTGAGGCCACTGTGGGCAAGAGTACCAAGGATGTGTAAGCAAAGTCAAATGGAGGCAGAGTAATCTATCATCATGTATCTACTAAACTCAAAGGAAATCTGAACATAAAAATATCCAATGATTTTCCCTTTTCTTTGTAGAAACCCATCCTATGAGGCTAGGCATGTAGCTCACTGTACAGCACATGCTCAGCATGCCTAAGGCACTTGGTATGATCCCCAGCACAAAGAATAAGAAGGGGAAGAAAGAAGAGAAGGTGGAAAGAAGAGTGGGCTTCCCTGTGGAGGGAAGGAGAGAGAGGAAAGAAGTACAAGCCGAGCAGGTTCTGCTGGCCAAAATTATACACGATTCTCATAACCTGCAGTCAAGAAGCCCATTTCAATAGCCCTGCATAGTTAATCTGTATAGGGTTAAATGCTTTTGCAGTACTATATAAATTAGTGCCAAACATTTAGGATGGAAAAAAATAATTTTATATGATAGAAAAACCCTTATCTGTATCCTAAGGAAAAGTTAGACATTTTTACCTTGTACTGAAGTAGATGATTATAAAATGCCAATTTAAGGCATTTCATATTACTTCAATTTTAGCTTTAGTTATAAATTCTTCCAAAGGATTGTTTTTGAAGATGACAAACCCTCATCAATAGAAAGAACCATGTTTTCCAACTAGTAGGTTTCTAGCCAATGTTCTGGGGCTTGCAAAATTAAAAGCAAGGGCCTTAATCCTGGCTGTAGGAAAAGCTTTCAAATAATGAATTTTGATTTTTTTTTCCTCTTTAAAATGGAGCAATTTGAGCTTAAATGTGTACGCCCCCCAGTGAGAACGTGTAAGTGGTGATAGAGACCAGATAAATATTCTCATAACAGATTACACAGATGAACATTAAAAATATGCCACAAAAGTGGTTTTATGCAGACTTAAATCACTTTTATTCTTAGTCTTGTTTAACAATATTTAATATAAGCATAATAAGCCACTGGTCAAGGATAGGAAACCAAAGATAAATAAAAGTTGAAAAAATATATAAAAATTAAACAATTCTGAAAAGTTCCTTAGTACAAAGATTGTTAAATTAGTACTTGATTATTAAATTATATTCATCCTATCAAAACACTTATAGAATACATCTCAGAGTTCTTCAAAAATCAGTTTAAAGCTGGGTGTGGTAGGACATGCCTTCAACCCCAGCACTCAAGAGACTGAGGAAAAATATTTCAGTTTCAGTATGACTGTCCAAAGAAGAGAGG
>PVHP010010676.1:0-47026 GCA_004024765.1 Zapus hudsonius | reverse complement strand
GTGTGTGTGTGTGTGTGTGTGTGTGTGTGTGTGTGTTAGATACATGTGTATATGCCCTTGTGGCTACCCATATACTCATCTGTTATTTGCAAAGCCTAATGGTCTGGGTTCAATTCTCAGTACCCATATAAAGCTAGATGCACAAAGAGGCACATGCATGTGAAGTTTGTTTGAAGTGGCAAGAAGCTCTAGTGTGCCCATACACTCTCTATCTCTCTGCTTGCAAATAAATAAAAATATTTTTTAAAGGAGTTAGGTTTGTTGCAAAAAAAAGTCTTTGTACATAAATATTCTGTTACATTTCTGATGCTTGCTCCTCCTTTGTCTTCTTCCTTCTCACTTGTGGGGATGTCTGGGGTGTCTTGGGGAGATCCCTTGGTGACTTGAGGAGTCTTTTTTGCAGACTGTTATCACCACCATGAGTACCTTGAAGAAGAACTTAGCTGATGAGGATGCTGTGTCCTGCCTGGTGCTGGGCACTGAGAACAAGGAGCTCCTAGTCCTTGACCCTGAGGCCTTTACCATTTTGGCCAAGGTCAGTATCAACAGAAGTCATTTCTGTTCTCCTTGTTAGTTCTAGGTAGTATGCATTTATGGTATAAAAATTAGAAATTGTAGATAAGCATAAAGAAAAAGATATATCTCAAAGCTCACCACTACTATTAAAGTTTTTGCATGCATCCTTCTAGACATTTTATATGTGGACATAGTTTTATAACTATTCAATTATAACTTTACATATAGGTATATACCCTTATAAACACAAGATTGACTGAAGAGATTGCTCAGTGGTTAAGAGCACTTCCTGTGCAAGGATTAGACCTGGAGAGGTCCTGAGACTCCTGAGTTCCTTAAATAGCTGGGCATGCCATTCATGTATGTAACCCCAGTCCTGAGGGGAACAGAAATGGGAGACTCACTAGGCTCACAAAACAGCCCAAAAGCTCAAGAATCAATGAAGAAACTCCATCTCAAGGAAACAAGTCGATGAGCCATGACGGAGATCACCTGATGTTTCTCTTATGACTTTCATGTAGGCATTGGGCACTGCATTTGCACTTTCTCTCCCTTCTCTCTCCTCTCTCTCTCTCTGTCTCTCTCTCTCTCTCCATATATATATATATATCTCACATGAACATGCAAAAAATGGGGTCATGGTACAGAATCATATGGCTTTTCATATCACAGCATATTCTCAATATTTTATTAGTCTACAAAACTGCATCAATTTTCTTAAAATACTTCCTGACTATGTAGCCAATACTGGCCTTGACTTGAATTTATCCTTCTTTGCCCACCTCCTGAGGGCCAAGATTATGACATGCATCACCCTACCATGCCTGGCTTATATCAGCTTTTGTTAAAAAAAAAAAAGTTTATTTATTTGACAGAGAATGGACACACCAAAGCTTCTTGCCACTGAAACAAACTCCTAAAGCATGCACCATGTTGTGCATCTGGCTTTACGTGAGGTAATGAGGAATTGAACCCAGGCAAGCTTTGCATGCAAACACCTTTAATCGCAGCCCTTTCCCAGCCTTAAAAAAAAATTTATTAGAGAGAGAGAGAAAAAATGAACACCAGGGCCTCTTGCTTCTGCAAATGAACTCTAGATGGCACAGGCCTGTGCCACTTTGTGCATCTGGTTTTGCGTAGGTACTGGGGAATTGAACCCAGGCTTTGCAATCAAATGCCTTTAACCACTAAGCCATCTCCCCAGCTCCTCACATCAGCCTTTTTAAAGGCCCAAACATATCCATTATAGAGATGTATTTATCTAGCCATCTATTGTCCACTTAAATTGCTTTTAGTTTTTCACTATTATTAACACCACTGCAGTAGTCTTCCTTGTCCAAACATCTTGGCATGCCTGTTGAAATACTTCCTGTGCGCTGGAAAGAAAGCCTAACCACCTGGGTTCAATTTACCAATATCCATGTAAAGCCAAACACACAAAGTGTGTCACAAACATCTGGAGTTTGTTTGCAGCAGCTGGAGGCTGCCCATTCTCTCTGTATCTCTCTCTCTTCTCTTAGTCTTTCTCCCCTCACAAATAAAATAAAAACTTCCTGATGCAGCCCTATAAGCAGCAGAGTTCAGACAAATGATACAGACTAAAAACAGTAGAAATTTAAGTTGTGACTAAAGAGCCAGGAGACTGAGACTTTAGCTAAGAAACTTAATTCACAGGAGTGACTTCCAATAGGGAGAGACTATGACTGTCAATGAAAGACTCTTCTTTGCAGATAAGCCTTCCCAGTGTCCCCGTCTTTCTGGAGGTTTCTGGCCAGTTTGATGTGGAGTTCCGGCTTGCAGCTGCCTGCCGCAACGGGAACATCTATATCCTGAGAAGGTAGTCACAGCTGGGACCTTAGGCCATATGGAGTACTTCAAAGTCTTGGTGGGTTCAGAGGCTTGTAAGATAAGCAGGGGGCATTGAAGCTGGAATTTGGGAATGAAAGGGATGAAAACTTTATAAAAGAGACTGGACACTTGTGAGGCTGGCAAAGTGAGTCTTATAGGATGGCTGTAATACATGAGGAGTGCAGTCACAGGATGGAGCAGATAGAAATAATGTCTTGTTTTTGTTATATCACTTTACAGTGTATGGGACACATGCATTATGTTGATACAACTTTTTTGAAATTTAAGAAATTTATCAAGTATCTCTTATGCATTTAGCACTGTGAAAGGTATTGGGGGTATGTTGATGAACAAAATTCTGTAGATATGGGCCTTATCTATATGGAGAAGACAGATATTAAAGCTATTACAAATTAGATGAGTTTAGTGGGAAAAGTAATATGGCAGGAATGATCAAGAGAACCTGTCTGTGGCCTGAAGATTAAAGAGGAGCAGGTGAGGGAGAAGGAGGGACTGATAGCAGACACTGGCTTGTACCTGTAGTCCCAGGCCTTGGGAGATTGAGAGGATCACTTGAGCTTAGGACTTTGATGTTAACCTGGGCATCAAAGCAAAACCATTCACAAATAAATAAATGACTGCTGGATCAAGGGTGTGGAAGAAGATCCAGAGCCAGTGGGGGGTCTCAGTCATTAGATGAGCCATGACATTGACCTGAAGAAAAGTGGGCTATAGCCAGGTGTGGTGGCTCATGCCTGTAATCCTAGCACTCGGGAAGCTGAAGTAGGAGGATAGCCATGAGTTTGAGACCAGCTTGGGCTGCAGAGTGAGTTCTAGGTCAGCTTAGGCTAGAGTGATATCCTGCCTCCAAAAAATGAAAGAAAAGGCCATAGCAGAAATAGGTGAGGAAAACTAAGATAGAGAGGCAAGAACACTGAAAATGGCATTAACTCTTCATCCTTTTCTGATAGACCAGTAAACTACCAAAGTCCACTAGCACTGGCTAGACCAGTCTAAGTTTGTTGTTAACAGTTCTGAAATTCCAGGCTGTCATGCATGTACCATAGTGAAAGCAAGAGGAGACAGGGAAGGAAAACATACTTGATGCTACCCAAGGTCACACATCTACTAAGTGGTGGCTGTAGAAACAATTTCTATGTTACCTTCTCAGGGCCAAGGGTCCTCTCAGGTAAGTATGAGGGGCTTAGAAAGAGAAAGGTCAGCCAGAGCAGTGGAGACAAAGTTTCTCTGAGTAGAGTGGTCATGTCTTTATTCCACAGAGACTCCAAGCATCCCAGGTACTGCATTGAGCTGAGTGCCCAGCCCGTGGGACTTGTCCGGGTACACAAGATCCTGGTGGTGGGCAGCACCCAAGAGAACCTGCATGGCTTCACCCACAAGGTGTGGTCTTGGGCAAGGCCTCTACCCCCACCACACTGTCTACCTCATCCCTTTGGCAAAACAGCCCTTCCAGCTTTCCCTTTTCTACAGTTCCAGCCACCTCTTTCCCCTCAAAGCTCTGCATCCCCTGTAGACACTGACTGTTCCTTGCCAGGGTAAGAAGCTGTGGACGGTGCAGATGCCTGCAGCCATCCTGACCATGAATCTCCTGGAGCAGCACTCCCGGGGTTTGCAGGCTGTCATGGCCGGGCTTGCCAATGGAGAAGTCCGCATTTACCGTGACAAGGCCCTGCTCAACATAATTCGTGCCCCGGTGAGCCCTGCCTGTAGCATCTGCCCCTGACTCATCCTTGCCCCAGCCCCACTTCTTCACAGCCTCTCTTGACCTCACATGGATGCATCTCAGAATCACTGGTTGAGCACCTCACATGTACAGTTGCTGTGTGGAGGGGTGACTAAGCCCTTGTTTGCAGGGAGCTTACAATAGAAGGTCACAGCCAGCCAGAGACAGCAAATCAAAAAGGCATACTGAAGCAGAGCAGAGCAAAGCACTGGGAAAGTAGAGGGGGCAAGTGCCTGCAGGGAGTGGGTGATAGATAAGCAGGGTTGGAAATTAGGGGATTTTTCACAGAGCAATAACCATTCATCTGGAAAAGCAGTGTGCCAAGTGGATTAATAGCAGAAGAACGTTCTAGACATACAGCATAGAGCAGTATGAACAAAAGCTGAGAGGAATGAAGGTTCTTGGTGGGAAAACTGGTAGTTTGATGAGTGTAAAATATGAAAGCAGCAGGTTTGAGTTTTAAAGTCCTGGGAGGCAGGTGATTTGGGAGAAGTAAAGAGAAAACTGGAGAAGGCATCTTGGAGTCTGGTGTGGAAGACCTTAAATGCCCTGATGAGATGGGTTGGGAATATGACCGGATACGATTGCTTGCTGTGTAGACATGAGGATCTGACTTTGATCCCCAGCAACCAGGTTAAAAATAATACTAAAGGCAATTCTAAATGCCCTGATGCAGGAAAGACTATTCATTGGAAGTTTGGTTTTGAAAGGCAGCCTTGCAAAGGATTCCTAGGGGAAAGAGACTAGGTAGGGCAGGGGACTGCTTAGGAGTCTATCCCAGAAGAGGATCGGGGGTGTTTACTGTGGAACTCTGACAGGGGCAGTGAGGTTGAAAAGGAGATGGAAAAAACAAATATTTCCAAGGCAGCATTACCTCATACCTCTCCTCACATCTCACTCATTATAACTTCTTTCTGGGGTCTCCCTTCTTCCCCAACTAAACTCTAGTGTCTCCACACAGGATGCAGTGACCAGCCTTTGCTTTGGCCGCTATGGGCGGGAAGACAACACCCTCATTATGACTACTCGAGGTAAGGACCCAGATCTGGTAAAGGTGTTGGAGTTGAAGAGTATGAGATCCTAGAAAAAGGAGGGGGAGGAAGAGAAGCATGGGTAGACCTGAGTGTGGAAAGTGAGGCCTCCAGACATGTTCTGTCTAGGGTTGGGCCGCCATTGGAACAGCTCATCAGTAGTGTGATTTCTCTGCCAAGAGGCCAACCCCTGGGCTGGCTAGTGTCTTTCCAGCTTACCACAGTGTCCTCAGTACCCACCACAGTACTGGGGACATCATAGTACTCAATACCTGCTAAGTGAATGAATTAATAATAAGAGACTATTGGAAGCCAAGCATGGTGTTACATACCTGTAATCCCTGAGAAGTTGTAGCAGGAGGAGGATCAGGAATTCAAGGTCATCCTCAACTACAGAGCAAGTTCAAGGCCAGCCTGAGTTTCATGAGACCCTCCCTGCCTCAAAAAAAAAAAAAAAAATCAAAAAAGGGAGACTGTTGATACACACTTCAGACATGTAGAAAAACAGCTCTATATAAGGCTGCTAACCCCACCACCACTACCACCCTTGAAAGAACGGGAATGTGGGCTAGAGCTGGGAGAATGGATCTGTTTTCATCTGTCCACTTCTCAGGTGGTGGCCTGATGATCAAGATCCTGAAGCGTACAGCAGTGTTTGTGGAGGGGACAGGTGAAGTGGGCCCCCCACAAGCTCAGGCCATGAAGCTCAATGTACCCCGAAAGACCCGGCTCTATGTGGATCAGACCCTGCGAGAACGGGAAGCTGGAACAGGTAAGACTCTGACTCCCAAGGAGCAAGAACATGATGAGCGCCACTGGATATCTTGGAGACATCTTGCCCAAGTAGGCATGTCTTCCACTTCTAGAAGTCCAGGGACAGTCTCAGAGTTATACTTGCAAATAGCTAAATGGACCTCAACACAGAGGATGTTGCAGTGAAAACCCTTAGAATTTGGAGAGGCACGAGTCAATGCTGGTCAATTTTTCTTGCTCATGCATTCATTTGTTCCCTATGATGAGACCAGACCTCATGTCAGGTGCCTTGAATAAGGCCAGTCCCTACCTTAGGTGCTAAGTTCACCTGGCAAGGGCTGCTGGAACACACAAGGGAGTAAAGAATGTTGCCTGAGAAACAAGAAAGGCTTCAGAAAAAGGCCACACTGACTTCCTGTCAAGAGATGATTATAAGTCTACCAGACAACACAGAGAAGAAAAGGCAGAGGTTGGGGTAGAAGCACAGAGCCTTAACCTGGATTCATGCAAGCAATTGCCATACCACAAGCTAAGTGGCCCCAGGTTGAGGTGTGGAGGAAAGGTGGGTCAGAGCCAGCTCCCAACAGACTGGGAGGGCAAGGCTAAGTTCAGATGTGTTACATAGAGGGTAGGGAGCTGACACAGAGATGAAACAAAAAGTACAGTAACTGAGCCAGCTATTTTAAAAGTAGATCATGGTCTCAGATTGAAGGACATTTTAAAGGTAGAGAAAATGTTAAAAGGCTCTAAAAGCCTAAAAAATGTAAGTTAAACAATGGATAAAGTATCAGAAAAATAAGCAGAGTTAAGAGTAAGGTGACCAGATGTAAAATATTATCCAATTGGCAAATAAGATAGAAAAAAGTTCCACTCATAATAGTAAAGGAATCCCTGGAAATAAATGTAACAAGAAAATGTGCAAAGTCTAGTAAGGAAAATCACAAAACTATCTGACAGCACATTACTGTAATCCCAGTACTTGCGAAATGTAGGCAGGAGGATATTGAGTTCAAGGTCAGCCTTGGCTACATAGTGAGACCTTGTCTAAAAAATAAAAAGAACATACAGACACAAAAAACAAAATAGATGGAGGTGTTGGGTCTGCAAAGGAGTGATGATGGGAATGAAGTGGAGATGGGTTGGGCTCTGGAGATGGATTTGAAGGGTCTATATTTGGAAAATGTTGAGAGATGATAGATGACCCGAGGTGACTTGATCAGGGAACACAGCAATGGAGGAAGAACAGTGAGGCTGGCATATCAGTTACTTTCCTCATTACTGTAAGAAAATACCTGGCAAAACTAAAGAAGAAAAAGGCATTGGAGGGTCCAGTCCATCGTGTGGGGAAGGCATGGTAGTAGTGTGAGGTGACCCATCACATCACATCTGCAGGCAGGAAGCAGACATGAATGCTGGTGCTCAGCATACTTAACTGACCCTAGCCTACTCACATTTAGAGTAGGTCTACTCCCTGGATTCTCCAGGAAACAAGTTGGAGGATGAGAAAGGGAACAAGGCCAAGACTCTGGAGAACACTAGTCTTGAGGGCCAAACAAAGAGATACTGTGTGGGTGGTGAGGTGGTAGGAGAACCAGAAAGGAGGAAGTAGGTGGACCTTCCTATGTCCACATTCCCAGGTAGATTCCTGCCTGCCTTACCTTTCTATCCCATTCTTCCCACAATGGTTTGAGCAGGAGTACCCTCCCCTCCCCTCCCCCAGCTTCAGCTTTGTGTCACCTTCCTCAGCCATGCACCGGACCTTCCAGACAGATCTCTACCTGCTGCGCCTGCGGGCTGCCCGAGCCTATGTGCAAGCCCTTGAATCTAGCCTGAGCCCCATGTCATCCACAGCTCGGGAGCCACTCAAGCTGCATGCTGTGGTGAGCATCCAGGGGACAGTGTGGGTGGGAACTCCCCTGCCACATAGGTAAGCCCCCAGAGCCAATGCCACCTAAGCCCTGTGTCCCTTCTAATCTCCCCATAGACTCAGAGACTGAGGTCTATGTCCTCCTGGAAGAGCTACTCAAACCTCTCAGTTTTTGTTACTCTTTTCTGTGGCTGGCTACAGGGGGACACACTGTCAGGCTCCCCTGTTCCATACTGCACCTTAGAAAGTCCCTACTTAGGGGGTATAAATGTACTACACAAATTAGTCACCTTGGGAACATTTCTTCTTAGGAGCCTGGAAGGATCCTCCTGGCTACAGTATAGGGAAGGAAGTTGTTCACTTCCTTAGTCAGAGACAGCTCAAGGCATTAGGATTGCCTGGTATATAGAAGGGTCGGTCGCTTTACCCTGACCCCAACTGTCCTGAGATGTGCACAAGCATAATGCAGGAGGAGGGATCCCCCACTCTCACACACGACTGACCTTAAGGTCCATAGGGCTCCAGTCAGTGGGCCCAGGTGTGTCATCAAGAGAAAGACAGAGTACGGGCACACCAGGATCTCCTGCCATTGTAAATGAACTCCAGAATGTATGCACCACTTTGTGGGTACTGGGGGGTTGAACCCAGGACGTTAGGCTTTGCAACAAGTGCCTTTAAACTCTGAGCCATCTCTCCAGCCCCATCATTGCTTTTTTACTAAAGAGAATGGATAGATACAGAGGAGGAAAGGACTATAGAGCCATTCAGGGTATGAGGGAATCAATTAAATCTGGGGAAGTACTGAGCATGGATGCAGCCCCAGGCCAGCTCTGCCTCCAACTGTCTGGCCTTCATCAAGGCCCTTTGCTGCTTTTTGCCATCCCTGTATGCCCTCTAGACTTCTGTGCATTTTGGGAATAGTGGACAAAGGTGGAGGGGGCCGGGCGTGGTACTGCACGCCTTTAATCCCAGCACTCGGGAGGCTGAGGTAGGAGGATGGCCCTGAGTTTGAGGCCAGCCTAAGACTACAGAGTGAAATCCAGGTCAGCCTGGGCTAGAGTGAGACTTTACCTCAAAAAAAACAAACAAACAAAAAAAAAAGGTGGAGGGGGTGGCTTGAGGGCATTGATGGAGAAGCACTGGGTCCTAAGGACCTCCGTATCCACCCCTCCACAGGTTCAGGGCCTGGGCCCCACCTTTAAGCTCACTCTTCATCTGCAGAACACCTCAACAGCCCGGCCTGTGCTGGGGCTGCAGGTTTGCTTCCTGTACAATGAGGCACTCTATGCCCTGCCTCGAGCATTCTTCAAGGTACTGCACTTCCTCACTGAGAGACATGGGTGCAATAGTCAGGGCCAGTACTTGGTAAGAAGCCCAGGCTCCTGTCAGATTGACATCAGAGAGTGAGCAGGGCTGGCTCCAGCCAGAGACCAGGATCAGGCCCATCCAGGGCATCTGGAGTGAGCACCAGGCCCCCATCCACTGCCTTTCCTCCATTCTGAGAAACCCTAGGGAGCCACATAGAAGGAAGTAGAAAACAGCAGAGCTTAGATCCCACCTCTGCCCCTCCAATGCTGTTGGAGGACAGGGACTCCAGAACCCATATTTCTCAGCTGCTCCAGCTACATAAAAGGAGCCGCTCTCTGACCCCCCCCCCCAAATCACCAGTGAACCAATGGTCTAGTTTTCCCCAAGGCCCAGGTTTGTTCCTAAGTTGTGAGCAACAGTAACCAAGACTCTGTGTAAAAGAATCAATCCTGACCATAGTAGGAGTTAAGGGGTCGAAGGTTAACCATAGAATGCTTGGGGCATTCACTTTTGCACATTGCACCTGTTTCTCTGGATCCATGCCCAGCCTGAAGGGTCCTGAGTTAGCATGCACAAGCACAGTTTGGAATCTGCAAAACATTATCTAGGCATGAGGTCTTAGGGATGATTTTCTTACTTCTTTATCTTTAAACCTAGGTCCCTTTACTAGTGCCAGGACTCAGCTACCCTCTGGAAACTTTTGTGGAAAGTCTCAGTACCAAGGGCATCTCAGACATGATCAAGGTAGGTCACCTGTCAGTACTCCAGAGAAAGTGAGCAGGACCCTGAGAACAGTAGGATAAGCTTAGACAAGGCCCTCTGGGGTGGAAGTGGGTTGTTGGCACAGCCTTCCAGCCTCCAAATCCCTTTGATAGTGCTGGTAGCCTGTCATTACAGCAGCACTGATGGGCCTTAGCAAGGATCAAAGCAGATGGGTCAAAGTGTGTGCCCTCTGCCATGACACCTCCTTCCTAGGTGCTGGTGCTCCGAGAAGGCCAGAACATACCCCTGCTGAGCGCCCACATCAACATGCCTGTGAGTGAGGTGCTGGCCGCTGCCTGAGCCCCAGCTGGCATTCAAGCCCCTGCAGAATGGAGCCAGCCAAGCAGATCTAGCCTTTTTCACTGAACTGGGCAAGTCCAGTGGTCCAAGGCCACTATTCCACAGAGCAGTCTTCTGGGGTGCACCTTTCCGCTCCTTTCTGAAGCATCCCCTTGCTAGCCACCCCTGCCTCAGGGCCTGAGCAGCAGGACAGTTGAGTACCCAAGCTCAGCTTTCTCCTCTAGACCCACCCAGGCACCGTCCTACAGCTCTGCTTCCCACGGCCTCCCTAGCTCTTTCCAGAAACCTCACCAGGAAGAGTTCTGAGGTAGTCCAGAAGGAGATGCCTGGCCCATCTCTAATTCATCTGCTTCAGGTCAAGAGTAAAATTAGGCAAGGGCCTGACCTGGGAAATCACAGGCTTTTCTCTGGTAAGACTGAACCCACTGATGCCCCTGAGTTCTAGGGGCCTAGCTGCTGTCAGCTCGGCTTAAGCACATGTGCTAATCTCCCTCCTCAGCTGAACAAGAGACTCTGCTTTCCACCCAGTGGCCACAGGGCACTTTTCCCAACACTTGGGCTCAGTTACTACCTCAAGCCTCCAATGCTCGCAGAGGTGACCAAAGGAAGAGGTGTTGCACAAAACAGAGCTTATGTGGGGAGCTAGAGACCCACCAAAGCTCCCAAAAATCAATAAAATTCTTATTTCAAAATACAAATCTGTATCGCAATCTAGAATTATATAAAACAAGCAACCTCTCTTCATTCCCAATACCACTCTCCTAAAACAACTATTTCCTCCAGTTCTTTCAGCTATTTTTAAAAACATTTATACTGCCAGGCGTGGTGGTGCATGCCTTTAATCCCAGCACTTGATCATTGCTGTGAGTTCAAAGCCAGCCTGAGACTACATAGTAAATTCCAGGTCAGCCTGGGCTACAGTGAGACCCTGTTTCCAAAAAAAAAACCTGATGAGGGGGCTGGGAGGTGGTTTATTGGGTTAAAGTACTTCCTGCACAAGCATGAAGATCTGAGTTTGATTTTCTAGCATCCATGTAAAAAGCCAGATGTGGCTATGCATGCCTGTAACCCCAGTGTGGAGGAGCACAGACAGGAGGATCACTGGGGTAAGATGATGTCCTCTGACATCCACAGACATGCACATGATTCTGCATACACCACACAGTACCAAACACAATTTTTTTTTCAAGGCAGGGTCTCACTCCAGCTGCCATGTAGCCAAGGTTATTCTTAGCTACACAGCAAGTTTGACACCAGCCTGGGCTACATGAGAGCCTGTATATAAAAAAAGTATGATTTTTATCAGAAAAAAAGTATAACTTTATTTATTTATGTATTTATTGAAAACATTCAATGAAGAGATATGCCATGTTCATGAACTGGAAAGTTCAATTTCATGAAGATGCCACTTTTCTACAAAGTTGATTTATATATAGTTCTCAGTGGATGATTCCCAAAAGACATGGGGGTAGATAAAATGACCAGTGAAACAAAATAGAAAAAGCTCACCGTAGTATATTCAGTATGTCACTACACAACAAGGAAAAGGAATTTTCCTTTCATTTCCTTTCATTGCTACATGCACTCATTTGGACACAGAAGCAGAACATTAAGAAGAATAAACTCAGTATGATTCCATTTATATAAATTCAAAAACATGCTGATTCAATACAAACATAGGTAACAGCTATAAAGTAAAACAAGGGACAGAACAGTGTGTCCCCCACCAGGGAGTGCACAGCATGGACTTTAAAGAAATGGGAATTTTATCAAACATGTGCATTGTAAGTATTCTGATGCATCTCCTCACTAAAAACACATGAACATTAGATACTCTGCAAGGAGAAGGGTAATGCAAACACTTGCTGTCTCTGTCCCTATAATCTTCCAAATTTGAGTAATAGTGTTATCAAGTCAAGCAGTAGAGCATGGTGAGTGGAAATACAATGACAACGACCTCTGGGGGTGTGGGCAGAGCCTGTCAGAAGGGTAGGCTCCCAGGGACTATGGAGGGGCGTATCATCTGTAGAGGAACCCCCTCCAATATTTTCTGTAGATTTCTACTTAGCCCCATTTTTGGTCCAGCCCCTCATCCCCAACTTTCCTGGTACCCCTGAGGCCCAGAGTTTTTCTGATCCAGCTTGTCCCTCAAATAAGCCTCCACCCCACCAGAAATGAACAGCTGCTTTTAGGGTGAAGGGGCACCTAGTGCCTCCTTACACAAACTTTTCATCTGCACCCAAGACTGGACTAATTCACAGCACTGGGGGAGTTCCTAAGTCTCTAGGGTTTGAGGACAATTCACATCACCTGTCAGTGCCTCCCTTGGGAACACGTAAATTTGATTTCTAATTCTCTAAGAGTGAACAAGCTTCCCACCTCTTTCCAGCTTTCAAAACACTGTCAGGCTGTGTGCTATGCTTCTGTCACCTAGCTTCCTTTGCTTCTTTCCACTTATAAATTTATATCAATTCTATGTCTTTATTATCATTTTAGTGAATATAAGAAAAAATAAATTAATTGGTTGCTGAATGAAGCCTGCCATCATTGGCTATTTATATTTACATAAAATACTAAAACCGGGTATACTGCCTCACTATATCTATAATCCTAGTACACAGCAAGAGGGCTGCTGTGAGTTCCAGGCTAGCCTGGCTACACAATAAATTCCAGGCTAGCCTGGGCTACTGAGTGAGACCCTGTCTCAAAACAACAAAAAACAGCAATAAAACAATGAACAAGCAGCTTCCAAAGAGCCATGGAGGTGTAGCTCTCCCCAGAACCACCCTTCACAGGCCAGATCCCCGTTCTACTCTTTGTCTCCTTACTTCTTTCAGTTATGCAAAGTGAAGGCAGGAGCTCAAAGACCTGGGTTCACCAGCCCCTTGAATTGGTCACATCAGCTGGGTAGAGCTTTTCCTTTTTCTGTCCATAGAATAAGGAGCCTGGTTGCTGCCCCATGAACCAGGTTGATCCAAGAGGATCTAAGAGACTCCTGCTGCAGAAATGTTTCTATCAAGTGCTGACCCTACCAAGCCTGTTTGGATTCTCTATGCCTAGACCCCATCCCACTTCGCCAGGGTCAGGGAGGTGGCCCTCACGATTTCTGAGATTCCAGGCCTGACAATCACAAGAACTGGATACACATCCAGGACAACAATGTGAGGAGTAAACCCCAGCAATGATGAAGGGAGGCCACAAACCTCCCTTTATGAGGTACTTTATTAGCCTAGCAGAGGTGTAGCCAGCTCCCTGGCCAGACCCTTCTCTGCTAAAAAAGACAGAGTAGCAATGCCTGAACCCTGGACATGAAGGAACCAAACTGGGCAGGGAATAAGGCCAAGGAGGAAGCTAGAGCTGCCCATTGCAGGTATGAAAAGCCTCCCTCCTGTGGCTGGGAAAGACTGGTAAGTTCTCAGCTCCTGCTTTCCCTCCCCTCTGCCCTGTTCAGTTCTAGTTCCAGCTAGGGGTCAGGAAGCCACAAGTCCTATATCAGCTGTGGTGTGGAAGGTGATTCCATCCCCAGGCAAAGGGGAGGCTAGAAAAGGCCACAACCAGACCAGGGCCCAGCGAGGTCCCAGGACTGCCTGCAGGTTGTATCTCGGGCCTAGGTCATAGGAGTGCTGGCCCCGAGCCCACTCCCACGTGGTCTGGCCCCGCAACAGCAGCATTCCATGGAAAAGCAGCCCAGCCCCGCAGAGCAGTGCACCTGCTACACACGTGTCCATCACAAAAGCCAAGGCAAACTGGGCTAAAGACACACTGCCTGTGGGGAGAGAGCAGAAAGGGTCAGGGGTTAGTGGGTCCAGTTTTTCCAAACCCAGCCCAGCTCCTCTACCACCAAGAAGCAAGACAACCCTCCATTCTGTAAACTCAATTACTTAATTACACCTGGGATCTGTATATACCATCTTGGCCACACCAGAAAACTAGTGCAGAATAATCACCTACCTGATCTGCTAAGTGAGAGAAGCCAGACACAAAAGGTTGGTTGTGTGATGTTCTTTTTTTTTTGTTGTTTGTTTTTTGAGGTAGGGTCTCGCTCTAACTCAGGCTGACCTGGAATTCACTATATATGTAGTCCCAGGCTGGCCTTGAAAAGACGGTAATCCTACCTCTGCCTCCCAAGTGCTGTGATTAAATGTGTGAGCCACTATGCCCGGCTCTCCACCCCCCCCCCCCAGGTAGGGTCTCACTCTAGCCTAGGCTAACCTGGAATTCACTATATAGTCTCAGGATGGTCTCTAACTCAAGGCAGTCCTCCCAACCTTTCCTCCTGAGTGCTGGGATTAAAGGCGTGCACCACCACGCCCAGCTTGATCTTTTTTTAAAGATGTTCTGAATAGGCAAATGTAAGCAATAAGCAGACTAGTAACTGCCAAGGCTGAAGGGATTTAGGGAAAAATAGGAGGGGCTGCTTATTGGCCACAGTATTTCTCTTTGAGGTAAAAATGTTCTGAAATTAGATAGCAGAATTCCAGATGCATCCCTTGTACATCTGGCTTTATGTGGGTACTGGGGAATCAAAACCAGTTTTGCTTTTCAGGCATGCACCTTAACCACTGAGCCATCTCTCCAGCACTTTTGTTGTTTTTGAGACAACAGGCTCATTTTGAACTCCTTTATTATCCCATACTGGCCTCAAACTCTTAATCCTGCCTCAACTGGGACTACCACCATGTGCCTTCCCCAGCCCACATGACAATTCTGGATCTTCCATCTGATGTCCTGTTCTCTCTGTGAGGGACTCTGTGGGGAAGCAGATGGCAAAATGGGGAAGTTTGAGCTGCAGTTGATGGAGGAGTGAGTTATGAGAAAGAAGATTAAAGACCTGTTAGGTCAATTTGGTCATGAACATGGCAATCCATATCTCTGGCAGCTCTAAGCAAACAGGATGAAAAATGTTCAAGGATGCTTGAGAGGTTGGCAGGAGACAAGGGTGGGAATGGAAGGCTCTAAGCTGGGTGTAGAGCAGTGAAGATGGGCCTGGGCAGATGGACAGAAAGGTGATAACCAGGAGCCTGTAGCACCCAGCAGCTCTTGGAACAGGTGCCACAGAGTGGGAGAGTGAAAGAAAAGAAGGGTGAAGGGCATAAGGAACAACCAATGGAGATGACACATTCTGGATCCTAAAAAGGGTGGATGTGGGAGTAGGGGAAACAAAACACAGGAGGCCAAGAAACTGAGCTGGGCATGGTAGCACTATAATCCCAGGACATGGGAGGCTAGCCTGGGCTACATAGAGAGAACCTGTCCAAAAAAAAAAAAAGAAAAAAGAAAAGAGGAAAGAAGAAAGGAAAAAGCCAGTTGTGTTGGTACACACTTGTAGGAAATTGCTGAAGAGGCAGAGGCAGGAGTTCCAATCAGGAGTTTAAGGCTATCCTGGGCTACACATTGGGGCTGGACAGATGATGGCTCAGTGGTTAAAGACCCTTGCTTGCAAAAGCCTGTCAGCCTGGGTTCAGGTAAGGTTCAAATCTCCACATAAAGCCAGATGCACAAAGTGGTGCTTGCATTTGAAGTGTGTTTGCAGTGGCTAGAGGCTGTGGTTCTCTCTTTTTCTTTTTCTCTTTCTCTCTCTCTCTCTCTCCTTGCAAAAGGGCGAAGGGAAGGAGGGGTAAGGAAAGGGAAAAGGAAAAGAAAAGAAGAAAAAGGCTGAGCATGGTGGTGCACGCCTTTAATCCCAGCACTTGGGAGGCAGAGGTAGGAGGATTGCCGTGAGTTCAAGGCCACCCTGAGACTACATAGTGAATTCCAGGTCAGCCTGAACTAGAGCGAGACCCTACCTTGAAAAACCAAAAAAAAAAAAAAAAAAGAAGAAGAAGAAGAAGAAGAAAAAGGAAGCTATCTGGGCATGGATGAGGCTGTCTGCAAATTCAGATATCCATTATTTCAATAGGACTCAGGGCTGAGAGAGACTGGGCGCTGTAGCCCAAGTCTTGGAGACCTGTGTCAGTGAGAGGAGGAGCAGCTGGAACAACCAGTGACAGAGAAGGGCTGGTCAGGAAGCTAGTGTGAGCACTCCCTCCCCCCTAGCCCTTGAGCGAGTAGCCCTGGGCTTCAGGTCCTTGGGATAGGATAAAGGAGGTAAGGTGACTTCTCAGAGTGTCTGGGGAGGCTGCAAATGATAGAACACGGTTAAAGTGATCATGGAAAGGTCAGGTTGAAGGGGTGGAAGAGACAAAGAGTAAACAATTCCAAAGGGGCTTTTATTATGGCTGGCTTCCCACTGCCCCATCAAATCAGAGTCATCTTCTCACACCAGCACTCAGGGCCCTCCACCATCTAGTCCTCACTTTCATTCTCACCATTCCAATGAGTCACCTTTGTTGTTCTTGGGGCCTATGTTCATGCAACTGCTCTTACAGTGCCACCACCCCTAATAATGTTCTCCCAGCCTTCCACTAGCCCATGGACTCCCACTGACCTTCCCTCCTCTGCAGCAAGTCCTAGGATTCTTTTCTAATTCTCCAGGCCAGATCTCTGCCCTTGTCTTCAGAACCATGTAAATTAAAGCAGCTCTGCATGACCAGCTGGGTACCAGGTTACCTCCTCCCCCATAAATGAAACTGGGACAGGGTCCCTGTTAGAACCCATGCAATCACTTGCTGCCCAAGCTAACCTGGGGCAACCTTGAATTATAACTTACTCTCATATCTGTGTGCCTTCCTGCTTCACCCCAACTCCCACCTCTGATGCAAGGAACAGAACCCCTGTTGCCAGGGAAGCCTTGGTCCACCTGGGTTATGGCCTTGAGTCCTATCTAGTGCCTCTGTGGCTCAGAGACTGAGTCATGTGGAGTAACTCCTACACACACACACACACACACACACAGAGCTTTCTCTGTCCTTTAGAAGCAGAAGCTCCTCTCTGGCCTTGCCATGCTCTTCTATGGCTTATTTTTTGTTTTGTTTGTTTTTCGAGGTAGGGTCTTGCTCTAATCCAGGCTGACCTGGAATTCACTATGTAGTCTCAGGGTGGCCTTGAACTCACAGCAATCCTCCTACCTTTGCCTCCTGAGTGCTGGGATTAAAGGCGTGTACAACCACGCCCGGCTCTTCCATGTCTTATTAACTCCTCTAATAAACCTTTCCCCCCCAAAAAAAACCCATCTGTTTCTTTCTACCAAACCAGTCATTTTCAGTCAATCTTTTATAGTCCATAGGCACAGCCAGGAGAACATGCCAGAAATCCTACCTCCCACCAGAAGGGGCTTTACTCTGGCTCCTATAACCCTGCAAGATCGAACCTGTGAGCAGCATGAGCCAGGGCAGCAGCAGGAGAGCCACGATGTGGAGAGAGGAGTGGGTCTGCAGCAGAGCTGACAGGGCAGGGCCCAGCAGCACCGAGACGTGGAGCAGGACTCCCGCTGCATGGAGCAGCAGGCACAGGAAGGGCCGGTAGTTGCGGAAACCCACACAGTGACCCAGCAGGCGGCAGTGATGGTCTCTGCGCAGGATGCAAACACGGCAGGTAGAGCAGTGCCCACTACGCGGTGGCACCTGGCTTTGGCATTGGTAGCAGTATCTGTGAGGAAAGAAAACCTAAGTTAGTGCTCTGAGTGCCCTGGAGCCCATCTTGGGGAAACAGGAACAGCCACTGAACGTGTTCAAACCTCACAAGATTCACCAGGCATCTCGGCCCTGGCACTGCTGGTCTTAGGTTTCTGACTGCCCCAGTGAAATTTGAAACTTTTATGTCCTGGAAGTCCTACCATCACTAATATCTCTTCTCCAGCCATTCTGATCTTCCTGGTTCTGGGAGCATTCTGGGCATACAGTTGCCGCAGAGCCTTTTCCTGGTTCCTTCCCTCCTCCCAGAACACTGTTCAAAAATTCCCACATGGCTAATTCCCCCAACTCTTCTAAGTCCATGTGCAAATGCCTCAGTGAGGTCCACCTTGACCACATTAAAAAAATATTTGAAAGCAGAGAGAGAAAAAGAATGGGCACACCAGGGCCTCTAGCCACTGCAAATGAACTTCAGATGCATGTGCCACCGCACATCTGGCTGTACTTAGGTACTGGAGAATCAAACCCGGATCATTAGGCTTTGCAGGCAAGGGCTTTAACCACTGAGCCTTCTCTCCAGCCCCGAATTTAAAAAAAATTAACTTAATCTGTGTTTTTTAAAAAAATTTATTTGCAAGCAGAGAAAGAGAAGAAAGAGCGACAGAGTGAATGGGCGATCCAGGGCCTCTAGTTGCTGCAAACGAACTCCAGATGCATGGAAGCATCTGGCTTTAGTGGGTATAGGGGAATTGAACCTGGGTCATTATAGGCTTTGCAAGCAACCACCTTAACTGCTAAGCCATCTCTCCAGCCCATAATCTTTGAGGTTTTTTTTTTTTTGAAGCAGGGTCTCTTTCTAGCCCAGGCTAGCCTCTAACACAGCAATCCTCCTACCTCATCCTCCTGAGTGCTGGGATTAAAGGTGTGCACCACCACACCCAGCCTATATATATAATTTAAGAGAGAAAAAGAGGCAGACAGAATGGGCATGCCAGGGCCTCCAGCCACTGCAAATGAACTCCAGACACATGACACATGCACCACCTTGTATATCTGGTTTTATGTGGGTATTGGGAATTGAATGGGTCCTCTGCTTTGCAGGCAAACGCCTTAACCGTTAAGCCATCTCTCCAGTTCCTTTTTTTATTTCAAATGGGCAATTATAGTTGTATACATTTACAGGTATGATGCTGTGACTTCTTGATACAAGGTGGAATAAGCTAATTAACAAATCCATCACCTAAAAAGTTCTTGTGGTGAAAATCGACCACCTATTTAAAACAAACTTGCACTCCCACTCCCCTTTACCCTGCTCTAATTTTTGTCACACCTCCAACGCCGACTACTTTATACAATCTGCTGGTGTGCTGGGCCTATAATTTATCACCGGCCCGTTGCACCACTGACGTCAACTCCTGTAAGGCGGGAATGTTTCACAGCTCTCCCCGCCTCGCCCCGGAGCAGAGCCTCTTCAATAGTATTTGAATGAACAAATGATCGGGTGCTAATGGAGGTCTCAGGTTCTGCGTAACCTGATCGTGGCATCTCGGATTACGGTGCCCCTCCCACGTCCGAGGCCCCCCACTTCTCCCACAGACCCGCGCCCCACTCACGCCCAGCCCTGGCCTACACCGCGGCCGGCCAGCATCACGCCGCGGATGCTGGGATCCGAGCGCAGGAACAGCCCCACGTTGCCCAGCAGGTTGAGCAGCTGGAAGGCGGCCAGCGCGAGCTGCAAGGCCCGGCCCAGGGGTCCCAGCGGGGGCGGCCCGGGGCCCAGCACCAGCACGTAGGCCAGCTCCAGGCCCACGGCGGCGGCCCACAGCGCGGTGAGCAGGAGCGGCAGCCGCACGGGCCCCGCCTCGGCGCTCCCCGCAGCCCAGGGGTGCCCCATGGCCCCGGCAGGCCCACCCGCCGTCGGATCTCGAGGATCCGCCGCTTCCGCGTTGGGGCGGGCACGGCGGCGACGGATGCCTGCCGCGGCCAATGGAATCGCGGCAAGCGCCTGGCTCGAAGGGCGTGGCCGTGGTGATTGATTGACAGATGCTTGGAACCTGGTTGGCTCCGAAGTCCAAGTGACACAGCGAAGTCATCGCTCCGCCCACCGCCGGGGCCCCTCCCCTCCAGCGAAAGCCCCGCCCACTATCTTCGCTTGCCGCTGCGCCGCGAGGATTGAGTTGCGCCTCCGTGGCGTCGGGGTTTCCCTGCTCAGCACATTCTGCCCTTCCACTCTCCTGCAGCCGCCCCGATATTAATAGACCTGGCTGGGCCCATCGAGCTGGCTGAGTTTCTCCCCATCCTCGGGCGATCCATCACCCCAAGAAAGCCTTCAAAACAGCTCGGCGCCTCCGTGTTTCTGACTGTGAAGTGGGAACGAGGCTCCGGTTCCCACGTGCGCGGCGCTATGAGGGAGCCGAGAGCATGTCCAGAAGGCAGCCTTTGACGCGCTCTGCTGCCACTATCAGGGTCCTCGCCTCCACTTTACAGGTGTGGAACCGACGGCCTGTAGCTTTCCCAAGATCACACAGAGCCCGAGCCCGGGAGTCTCTGCATGCAGATATCTCTACCCCTAGCGTCTCCCAATTCCAAAATCCCTGGCACCAGGGCAACTTTGGTCTGGTCCAGAACCAGGACTCCTCATCTCTGTGCAGCCCCTCCCACCTCCCCATATTTAGTGTGAATCCGATCTGGGGCTGGGCTTGAGCCCTACTTAACGCAGCCCGAGTGTCCAGGAGCGCGCCGAGGGGAGCGGAGCCAGAAGCCTGAACAAGATGATGATGGTTATGCAGCCCGAGGGTCTGGGCACCGGGGAGGGGCCCTTCGTTGTCGGCGGGGGTGGCGAGTACATGGAACAGGAGGAGGACTGGGACCGCGACCTGCTGCTGGACCCCGCCTGGGAGAAGCAGCAACGGAAAGTGAGTGTTCGCCCATTTCCCAATGGTCAAACTGAGACCTGAGAGACCCAGTGGTTCTCTACAAGGCCCGCTTTTAACCTAGACTGCCACTCGCCAGCCCTGGCTCTGCCCACCAGTCATCTGCTGTTCACAGGGGCTGGAAGAGAAGACTGGGAGCCCTCATGAGGGGCTTAGAATGTCAAGGAGAGTGGCTGGAGTCTCCAGTGCCCTCTCTCTCCCCCGCTCCTTTGAACCCACTGCCCCGCTTCTAAAAGTAGGTTTTGGACAAAGCCTAGGAGAGCCAAGTTGAGGGAGTCCATCTGCCCACCTTACTCAAAATATTCCCAGACTCCACCCTGGGGACAGGGAACATGATAAGTACACCATCGATGGATCTGGGGGCATCTGGAGGGGAACCGCACAGACCCCACCCCACCCTCTCCTCTGTATGCTGTCCAGGGTGGGGTCCAATAGTCCTTCTATCTGGCTTGACAATTGAGGAAACTGAGGCCTCGAAAGAGGCAAAGATAGGATCTCCCCCCAATCGGAGGGTCTTTGTTCCTTGCCCCATACCACTCTTTCCCAAGATACCCCTCTCTGTTTCAGGAGTCCGGAGTCTGCTGAAAAGGCCAGCAGGTCGTGGAGGAGGGGAGCCCCAGGTCCCCTTACCAGTAACCTGACCCTCAGGCCAGATGGGCACTTGTGCTGAGGCAGCACCTTTGGGGAGCTCAAGGGGGACACGTGGGCAGCTGTTGCCCAGGCCTAGCCTTGTAGGGCACTGCCCCCCTTCCCTGAACTATTTTCACTCCCAGATTCCCCAGTGGAGCTCAATAGGACACCTGGGTTCCTAAAAAAAAAAAAAAAAAAAAAAAAAAAAAAAATCCCAGCTAGACAGAAAAATTTGAAGAGCAGCAGGCCAGGGGTAGGGAGGGACCCATGGGGCCCCATGGACCTACTGTTTGCCAACAGTATCTGATTCCAGGAGAGGACATGGGCACTGGACTGCCCAGTGGAATTTGAAGGATCCAAGAACTCCAGAATTTAGAATCAGAGCACTTCCGCTGGGTTAGCTGACAGGAGTTGACTGCAGGGGTCAGGAGGCTTGGCTGGAGTGTGTGGGGTGATCCACCCTCCTCCCCACTCCCCTGCACCTGTCTCCAAGCATGGCTGTGGTCCGTGGTTTTGGCAATCCCCGGGTGATGTCATTCCTGCCTCTGGCTCCTGCTGCCACTTGCTCTTGTAATAACTCTTATCCCTACCAACAGCGGCCCAGCCCTCTCCCAGATCCAGGTCCATGAGTCCCTTCGATGACATCTGCCAGTCTGTCTTTTCTGGGCTTTGCCACTTAAAATATAAAACATACTTTCATTCCCAACTTGTAGCCACTCATGTCACCAATTCATCCAACAGCTACACAGGGCAGATGCCCTGAAACTCAATCACAATTCCCTGTGGGTGGATATTTCTGTCATTTCTTTCTCTTTCAACATAGTTTTTTTTTTTGTTTTGTTTTTTGAGGTAGGGTCTCACTCTGGCCCAGGCTGACCTGGAATTCACTATGTAGTCTCAGGGTGGCCTTGAACTCATGGTGATCCTCCTATCTCTGCCTCCCAAGTGCTGGGATTAAAAGTGTGCGCCACCATGTCCGGCTCAACATAGTTTTTTATTTGTTTGCTTGTTCATTTGTTGGTTAGATTCAGGGCAGGGTCTCACACTAGCCCAAGGCGACTTGGAACTTGCTCTGTAGCCCCCGGCTACATAGTTTTCACCTCAGCCTGTCAACTGCTAGGATTAAAGATACCACCACACCCAACTTCAACATTGTTTATTACAAGGCAGTAATAAGCATCCTGGTAGTCAGCTGCCCCATCCATCCCTGCTCCTGTGTGCTCCCTTTCTCACCTGTGGCTCTTCCATCTAGGGTTTTCAGACTTAGAGCACTCCTGCTTCTCCCCGATACCTGAGTCCTCTTCATTTGACCACATTCCAAAAGACTTGTTCCACAAATATTTCTTGGCTTTCTTTTTATACAGAGTCTCATTTAGCCCAGGCTGGTCTTGAATTTGCTATGTAGCCAAGGGTGACTGTGAACTTGTGGTACCCCTTAGCCTCCTGCTTCAGCCAGTGCTGGGATTACAGACATGTGCCATCATGCTCAGGGATTAGTGCTGGGGATTGAACCCAGGACTTCAGGCATGCTAGACAGCGGAGCTACATGCCCAGCTAAATATTTCTTAAGGAAGTATTACTGCATGCTGATGCCCGAACTCAGGCTGAGACAAAAATACAACCTTTGTCTATCTTATTATTCTGTTCCTGTCTGTCTGCCCACCTCTCTCTCTTTCCCTCTCTCTCTCTCTCTCTCTCACTTTCCCTTGTCCCTATCCCTGCCTCCTCATTTCTTTCTTCTACTCTGCCAAGCCATTGTCTCCACTCTGCAAGGAGAATGAGCTTTCTAAAATATGTTTCCGGCACCTTGCTGAAGCTTTGCTCACTCCCCATGGCTCTCAGGATGAAATTCAAACTCCCTGGCTTAGCACCCTGGATCATGCATGACCTGGCCCTGCCACCCCTCCGGCCTTCCTCTTACCACCTACACTGCAACACCTCAGCTTCATTCCAGCAAATCCCACAAATGGACCAACTGCTTCTCACCACGCATTTCCCATTGTAGCTGCCCCTGTCTGGAATGCCCTTGTCTGCCCTTCCTGGCCTACACAGCTCCTGCCCTACCATCACAGCTCCAAGCAAATGTGGACATCCACCAAGAGCCCCCCCCCCTATTCCTCTACACGTCTGTCTCAGCATTCCTCAAACCCAGATGACTGTGGGCCTAGGGCCACATCTTCTGTCTGTTCTCCTGCCCTGGCTGGATTCAAAGCATCCAGATTCCAGTGGTAGAAGCAGCTATAGAAAATACAGTTGCATTCTCTGACGCTGACTTAGGTCCCCATAGACTGGTACTATAGACCCAGCTAGACACTAGAGACAGCAATGGCAGTCTCTCAGGTATTTAATACTTGAATTCAGTACATTTCAAAGCATCATCTTCCATGTGCAGCTTCCAGTCCATCTGAAAGCTGACTGAGGGAAATCAAATGGTTTCCAGTTGCCACCTCCCAGGAGTGTCTGTTCTATAGTTGGGGGGTGGGGGAGGAAGGCTTTATGTTCTGGGATCCTGCCTGGTCAGAGGAAGAAATACCTGAGACATCATAGAATCAGGCCCCTTACTTGTTCAAATACAGAAACCAAACCTTGGTCTGGGGAGATGGATCAGTGCAGAAGACACAAACATCAATCTATGGCCTCCACATGTACCTGCACATACCTGTACACCCACAAGCATGCAAACACACAAGCATACAAAAGGAAAAAGAAAAAAAAAACTCAGAGCCAGACATTGTGGCTCACACCTATAATCACAGCACTTGGGAAGCTGAGGATCTTTCACCTTGAGTTCGAGGCCAGCCTGAGTTTCAGAGTGAATTCCAGGGGCTAGAGTGAAACCCTGTCTCAAAAAAAAATTTAGAAAGGCCAGGTATAGTGGCACATGCCTTTAATCCCAGCACTTGGGAGGAAGATTTAGGAGGATTGATGTGAGTTCAAGGCCACTCTGAGACAATATAGTGAATTCCAGGTCAGCCTGGACTAGAGTGAGACCCTAGATCAAAAAACCAAAATAGGGCTGAAGAGATGGCTTAGCAGTTAAGACGTTTGCCTGAAATGCAGAAGGACCCGAGTTCGATTCCCCAATGCCCATATAAAGCCAGATGCACAAGAGGGCGCATGTGTCTGGAGTTCATTTGCAGTGGCTGGAGGTCCTGTTGTGCCCATTCTCATTCTCTCTCTCTCTCTCTCTCTCTCTCTCTCTCTTTCTCTCTCTAATAAATAAATAAAATACATTAAAAAAAACAAAACCAAAATAAATAACAAAGAAATCAAACCTCAGAGAGGGCAAAGGCTGACTCCAGATCATTGAGAGTCCAACCATGTACTCTATCAAGATCCCATGGCTCTTGGCAGTTTTCAGGGTCTGAAGACCTGGTAAGTTGGCAGGTGTATGAACAGTCATTGGGTACACCAGTTCCCAACAGAGCCATGTCCTACTCCTTCAGCTGGAGGCTGAAGCTGACTGTTAGGAGTGGGATAGCATTGAAACAAAGTCAGGCTGGGCCTTAGCCCTGATGGATCCTCCATATTCCATGTAGTCATTTCCCATCCAGGGTCTCCCTGGCAGCTGATCCCCACCCTCAGGCAAAATGTGCTTTCTTATAGATTTCTCAGCTTAGAGTTCCTTCAGGGAGCCCCACACTTTGGAATGTATTAATGTTTTCTAGTCCCTCTTTCAATATATAAGACCAGATAAGGCTGGTGTGCTAGCCACAGGGGACCCCCCCCAAGTCCAAACTGGGACCTACATGCTCCCATACCCATTTCTTGTCTCTCAGAAGAACTAAAGCTTAGAGAGGTCAAGAGACTACCCAGGATGCATAGCAAGCCAGTACCTGAGACAAAACTTGTATCCAGGGCCTCAGGTTCTTTTATTATTATTATTTTTTATTGAAAATATTTTATTTATTCATTTTCAAGCAGAGAGAGAGAGAGAGAGAGAGAGAGAGAGAGAGAGAGCGCACACCAGGGCCACCACCTTGTGGGTCTGGCTTATGTGGGTCCTGGGGAATTGAACCAGGGGCCTTAGGCACTGGAGGCAAGCGCCTTAATTGCTGGACCATCTCTCCAGCCCTTTATTTTTTTTAATAAATATTTTATTTATTCATTTTCAAGCAGAGATACACACACACAGAGAGAGAGAGAGAGAGAGAGAGAGAGAGAGAGAGAATGCACCAATGCACCAGGGCCACCACCTTGTGGGTCTGGCTTATGTGGGTACTGGGGAATTGCACCAGGGGCCTTAGGCACTGGAGGCAAGAGCCTTAACCACTGAGCAATCTCTCCAGCCCGGGCCTCAGGTTCTGAGACCTATTTTGATTGAGGAGCTAGAACTGTATCCCTCGACCCCAGACTCTAGGGTCTGAGCCCTGTCTTCTGCCCTCAGACCTTCACTGCATGGTGCAACTCACACCTGCGCAAGGCGGGCACTCAGATTGAGAACATCGAGGAGGACTTCCGCAATGGTCTCAAGCTCATGCTGCTCTTGGAGGTTATTTCCGGTGAGGGTGCATATCTATGGCCAGGGGAACCTGGAGAGTTGGGGAATGATGGCTTCAGAGTTGTGGAGGGGATGTGTGTGTGGGGAAGAGTGGAACTTGGAGAAGTGCCCTTCTTGAAAGACTAGGGATCAAACACAGGGCTTCATGCATGGTAGACAAACACTACTACGGAACTCTATCCCCAGCCCCCTCATGACCTCTGACCTGTGCTCTTCCGCCTTGTACTCAGGAGAGAGGCTGCCCAGGCCAGACAAAGGCAAAATGCGCTTCCACAAAATCGCCAATGTCAACAAGGCCCTGGATTTCATCGCCAGCAAAGGGGTTAAGCTAGTGTCCATCGGTGCTGAAGGTGAGGAGGGGACAAAAGAAACCTCAAAGACATCAACAGGCTACCTCTGTGAACCTCAGTCATTCTTGCCTTGCAGGAGCAAATGTATCAAAAACTTATCTAGGGGCTGGAGAAATTGCTTAGTGGTTAAGGCGCTAGTCTGCAAACCCTAACGACCCAGATTCCATTCCCCAGTACCCACGTAAAGCCAGATGTACACAGTGGCACATGCAGCATTTGGAAGCCCTAGCACACCCATTCCCTGTTTTTCTTCTCTCTAGCTCTCTGAATGAAAATACATAAAATTATGTTTTGTTTTTGTTCTTTTTTGAGGTAGGGTCTCACTCTAGCCCAGGCTGACCTGGAACTCACTCTGTAGTTCCAGGCTGGCCTTGAACTCACAGCAATCCTTCTACCTCTGCCTCCAGAATTCTGGGATCAAAGACTTGTGTCACCATGCCTGTTATGTTTGTTTTTATTTAAAAAAAAAAAACTCAAGCCAGTCATGGTGGTGCATGCCTTTAATCCCAGCACTTGGGAGGCAGAGGTAGGAGGATCGCTATGAGTCGAGGCCACCCTGAGACTACAGGGTGAATTCCAGATCAGCCTGGGCTAGAGTGAGACCCTATCATGAAAAAAAAAAGAAAAAGAAAAAGAAACTTACCTAGAATGTACCCCAAATATCAGCACCTAGTAGATATTCAATGACTCATTCTAAAATAGCAATAGGTGGATTTTGAGTGACTGCTAGGTGCTCACCTACTAGATGGGAGACAGGGGTTAGAGTGCTGAGTAAGAGGAATGTAAGCTGAAACCTGAACACACCGGCTTGGAGGCCAACCCCACCCCTGTCCCTGGCAGAGATTGTTGATGGGAACCTGAAGATGACCCTGGGTATGATCTGGACCATCATCCTCCGCTTTGCCATCCAGGACATCTCAGTAGAGGGTGAGCAGTGGAGGAGGAGGCAGATGGAGAGGGCTTTTCTAGACCTTTTCCCGACTGACATGTCCACACCCCTTGCCACCCAGAAACCTCGGCCAAGGAAGGCTTGCTCCTGTGGTGCCAGCGAAAGACAGCACCGTACCGTAATGTCAACGTACAGAACTTCCACACCAGGTCTGTTGGCTGGGTAGCGCTAGGGCTCAGCGAGCATTCCAAGCCCCTGAGGAGGGAGGAGTTGCAGCCCAGTTCCTGAAACTAGGAAGGACATGTTGAGGTTACAGACAACTGGTGCAGGAACTGTTTGTGACATCCCTGGATGCCATTTAGGCCAGAGAGGACCTGGAGACCCTAAACCTCTGGAAATTGGGCTGGTCTAAGTCCACAGCATGGGAAGAGAAGTGGGAGGAGATGGTCTGATGATGGTCTGAGTCTGGGGGCTTACATACCAGCAAAGGAGTTTGCACTTGACTCTGTTTCACAGAGGAGTCTGTCCTGCTGGGAAGTTTTTGGGATGAGGGTGGGACCCAGCCTCAGCTTGATCTCTTGCCTGACATCTCCTTCTCTCTGTCCAGCTGGAAGGATGGCCTGGCCCTCTGTGCTCTCATTCACCGCCACCGGCCAGACCTCATTGACTACGCCAAGCTGCGCAAAGTGAGCCTCTTTCACTCCTACTCCCAGCATACAACTCCTCAACCTTTGCACTCAGTAACCTTTCACCTTTCCTCCTCATGCCTGTCTAGGATGACCCCATTGGCAACCTGAACACTGCCTTCGAGGTGGCAGAGAAATATCTGGATATCCCCAAGATGTTGGATGCAGAAGGTGAGAGTGAGCCTCGCCTGTGACAGGACACCATTCACTCAGCACTCGCTCTGGCAGGTCCAACCTCCACACTGCGCCCTGCTCATGTGACTCCCTACCTCACCCTCACCCTCACCCTGCTTCCTTTTCACAATCAATTCTGCCACCATCCTGCTTCCAGAAGCCCTCTTCATGCTTCCTTGTCCTCCATCTCCTGACTTTCAACAATGGAATGGCTCCACCCTGCCTCATGTCCCAGTTCCCTGGGTCCCCTGGATTCCCTGGGATAATGTTAGTTCTCAAGACTGGAAACTTCTCACAGGCATGCCTTGGGCCCAAGCAGGGTTCAGTCCATGAAGCAGAAAGCATTTTCTGAGCACCTGCTGTATGATGCCTTGGCTGTGTGGGCACCAAGGAGAACTGGCTGTGGCTCTTGAGGAGCTTCCTGGACCGGGGAAAGACAGACAGACAGACAGACAGACAGACAGACAGACAGACAGACAGACAGAGGGCACTGGGCAGTGTGGCTTGCTCCCTCATGAGGGCCTTGGTGTCTTTACACTCAGGTGTGGCTTCACACTTTACCATCTCACAGAGAGGAGATTGCTGGGCTCTGGGGTGCTTGGAGAGGACTTAAGGGAAGACCCTGAGCTTGAGGTAGCCAGCAGCTGTGTCTAGGTATCTCTATGCCTCTCATCCCTCTCATTCTCAGAGTGCTTGTTGGAGAGGGTCTTGGGTTCATTCTCTACTCTTGGCTTTGGTTAGCATATACCTTATAAGCATTGATGTAGCTAAGTGGTAGAGAACTTGATTAATGTGAACAAGTAGTTGTGAAAGTTTTCAGCTCATAGTTGTGAAAGTTATCTCCATGTATTTAAAGCTTGATCTCCAACCACAGTGAAAAAAAAAACGCATACCATAAGCTGGGTGTGATCCCAGCACTGGAGAGGCAGAGGTAGGCAGATTGCCATGAGTTCAAGGCCAGCCTGGAGCTATAGAGTGAGTTCCAGGTCAGCCTGGGATGGAGTGACTCCGCCTCAAAACAAACAAAAATAAACCCACATATCTTGCCTCCCTCCTCCAGACATTGTGAACACTCCAAAGCCTGATGAGAAAGCCATAATGACCTATGTTTCTTGCTTCTACCATGCATTTGCTGGGGCTGAGCAGGTAAGGGTGAACTTCACCACTGCCCCTCTGGGGCACTGCTGTCTGGATAGAATTCAAAGGCCCACCTTAGTGTTAGCTCAACATTTGTAGGCCATGTAGGTGGAAGGGCCATTGTCCCAGTTACACACAGAGTCCTCAGGGAGCTGAGTGGCAGAGGTCTTTGTTCTGGAAGCTCCCCTGCCCCCCCCCACTTAGACATATATTTCCCCCTCCTTCCTCATTTGTACACAGGCCAGGCTCTTAAGGGATTTATACAGGAAACCTGGGTTGGAGTGTCTAGGGCAGCATGTCTAAACTCCAGCCCTCCTGCTGCTACCACCACAGGCAGAGACAGCTGCCAATAGGATCTGCAAGGTGCTGGCAGTGAACCAGGAAAATGAGAAGCTAATGGAAGAGTATGAGAAGCTGGCCAGTGAGGTAAGTTTGGTGCCCGAGAGCCCCCTCCTACTGTGCTCCTAATCCTGGGTCCTCCTGGTCCTCCCAAGCCCACTAACATCCAGCACAGGCTACAGAGCCTCTCCCCAGCCTCCTCTGTTCTTCCTCCCCATCATCACCTTCACTTCTGCCTACCCAAGTTTCTGGTCACTCACTGATCTCTACTTTTTTATTTGTTCATGTCTTTATTGATCACTTCCCTTAAGGACTTAAGGCATTGATCTTAAGGCAGCTACAATGGCCTTTTCTCTATTTCAACCTATTCTGGATCCAGGACTCAAAAATTAACTTGGGAACTAGGGGCTCAGTGACAGTGCTTGTCTAGTATGTTGGAGCATGGATTCAATCCCCAGCATAACACACACACACACATACAGAAATTTTTTTTTATAAATGAGTAACTTCTTTTTTTTAAATTTATTCATTTCAAGCAGAGATACAGAGAGAGAGAGAGAGAGAGAGAGAGAGAGAGAGAGAGAGAGAGAGAATGCACCAGGGCCACCACCCTGTGGGTCTGGCCTATGTGGGACCTGGGGAATTGAACCCAGGGCCTTAGGCACTGGAGGCAAGTTCCTAACCACTGAGCCATCTCTCCAGCCCCACACATACAGAAATTTAAGCATCCTTCTGGGTACCTGATCAGTGAGGCTAGACTATCCCATTCTGCCCTCCATAGTTGTGAAAGTTACCTCCATGTATTTAAAGCTTGACCTCCAACCACAGTCTAAATGTTGGTGGAGAAGGGTGGGAGAGGTGGGCAGGTTAGCTTAGAACTTTGTTTTGCCCTTGCCCTGACAGCTGCTGGAATGGATCCGCCGTACTGTCCCATGGCTGGAGAACCGTGTGGGCGAACCCAGCATGAGTGCCATGCAGCGCAAGCTGGAGGACTTCCGGGACTATAGGCGCCTGCATAAGCCACCTCGTGTGCAGGAGAAGTGCCAGCTGGAGATCAACTTCAATACACTGCAGACCAAACTGCGCCTGAGCCACCGACCTGCTTTCATGCCCTCCGAGGGCAAGCTGGTCTCGGTGAGCTAAATTGGGCATGGTTGCTGCCCTGGGTGACCTTGGGCTCCATATCCCCATCTGCACAATGGGGCAGTTGTGATAGAGGCCATCTCTGCCTTCTCCACAGGACATCGCCAATGCATGGAGAGGCCTGGAGCAGGTGGAAAAGGGCTACGAGGACTGGCTGCTCTCAGAGATCCGGCGCCTGCAGAGGCTCCAGCACCTCGCTGAGAAGTTCCAGCAGAAGGCCTCCCTGCATGAAGCCTGGACCAGGGGTAGGTGCATCATGAGGCGGGGCTAGAGTCCTGGCAAAATGTACAGGACAGGTAGGTGGTCTGCAGGGAAGCTGAAGGCCAGATTTATAATCCCAACTTCACTTGCTGTGGTGCAACCTGGACCTCTCTTTGGGCCATAGTTTTCCCATAAACTTGAGTCCCTTCTTCTCCCAGGCTCTAGCCCTCTTTCTCTGATGAATTTGTCATTTAGCTTTTGTAAATGTAGCTGGTAGCCAAAGGTGAGTCTGTCCCTAACCCTAACATCACTTAAGTCATACTCAAAGTATATTGATTCATACATATATTGCACGAGGTGAATATATCACTCCACATAACATCAGTCATGTAGTACTCTGTTAGATTTTTAACCCTACAGAAGAATCAGTCCTGATGGGCATGGTGACACATGCCTTTAATCCCAGCACTAGGTAGGCAGAGGTAGGAGGATGGCCATGAGTTTGAGGCCACTTTGAGACTACATAGTGAATTCCAGGTCAGGTAAGACCCTACCTCAACCCCTCCCCCCAAAAAATCAGTCCTGCTAAAAGAAGTGAACAAGCATTAATGAATTAATAATGGATTATGTCATAATGAATGATAATATTTTGGTACAAGAATTCTTGAAATTGGGGGATAGAGAGGGAATCAAGTAGTGTACTGTTTGTAATCCCAAGGCACCTATAGCAATGGGAGGTCAAATCAGGAGAAACCTGAATTTCTTAGGCCAGTGCCCCCCACTCCCCACACACAAGAATTTCTAAAATTACAACTTTGTGTGACTCTGAGGAAGTTTCTGAACCACTACACCTGTCACTTCCTTTGCCAAATGCAGAGGCCCTCAAATAAAGGGTTCCTACTGCTTTTATAGTGATTGTGTTGGTCATTGCTTGCAAAATTTATTGTATTTATCATCAAGAATGCACTTTTATACTATTCATTCCTCTGGCAACTACTAATTAAGGGTCTTCCATCTATCAAGTACCAGGCACTAGGGAAACCGGAGAACAAGGAAACCAGGTCAGAGGCTGTGGGGCTCACTGAAGCACTGAGTAGTAATTCCAAGATTGTAGCAAAGGTTAGCCTGGATGGTCAGGGGACACTGACGTCACAGATCGGGAACCTCCCTTAATTTTACCCTGCTCGCACCTCAGAGCAAATCCCTGGTATAGGCTGGGCAAGTGTCATGGGATGTCCTCACCCCTGGCCTGAGGTCAGGCGCTGGGTGACGGAGCTGGTCTCTCTGGGAGCAGGGAAGGAGGAGATGCTGAACCAGCACGACTACGAGTCGGCTTCGCTGCAGGAGGTGCGCGCGCTGCTGAGGCGCCACGAGGCCTTTGAGAGTGACCTAGCCGCGCACCAGGACCGCGTGGAGCACATCGCCGCGCTGGCCCAGGAGCTCAAGTAGGCGTGGCTTGAGGCTGGCCCCGCCCCGAGTGTCCAAGTCTGCCCTGCTTCGGTGGCTGCTCCTCGAAAAACCCACGGTCCTGGGCTGGGTATCCCAGTCGTGGCACCCACGCCCTCCTCTCCGCCCCTCCAGGATATCATCCCCATCTCATTACCCACTCTGCTGCCCACACCCTTCCCCACTGGCGCTCCATCTGTCCTACTCCATGAAGAGACCCGGTTCCCCCCCCCCCCAACCTGGCTGCTCCCTTCAGGGCCACAGCTTGGTATCCATCCCAAAATGGCCTTGGCCTCCCCAACCACCAGAGTCACCCCTATTGTAAGACTTCTCTCAAAACCCCAGGCTGGCCAGGGCGTGGTGCTGCACGCCTTTAATCCCAGCACTTGGGAGGCTGAGGTAGGTTGGTGGTGAGTTCCCAGACTGGTCCATCAGAACACCTCCAGAACTGGAGCTGAGGATCATGGGTACCCACCTTCCTGCAGAAACACACTGGGATCCCTTGAGGAAAGATCTGTTCTATCCCTCACTTGCTCTGGCTGTCTAATGCTCTTCTCCTTCTCAAACCCCGTCTGTCTGTTTGGGTTCCAGCTTGGGGAGAGATGCCTGGGGTAAATTTGGGCCAGTCTGTCTCCACACTCACTTCTCTCCCCGCCCCAATCCAGTGAGCTGGACTACCATGAGGCAGCTTCAGTGAATAGCCGCTGCCAAGCCATCTGCGACCAATGGGACAGCTTGGGCACACTGACTCAGAAGAGACGGGATGCACTAGAGGTGGGATGGGACCAGGGAGCTGGGATAGAGGTGGTGTGGCCAGCAAGCTGGGAAGGCACAGATCCACTTTCTCCTTGGCCCCTAGAGAATGGAGAAGCTCTTGGAAACCATCGACCAGCTGCAGCTGGAGTTTGCTCGAAGGGCAGCACCCTTTAACAATTGGCTGGACGGAGCTGTGGAGGACCTGCAAGACGTATGGCTGGTGCACTCTGTGGAGGAGACCCAGGTGGGTCTGGGCATCCTGGGGTTGTTCTGGAGGCATTGGGTGGCATGACAGGAAAGCTGGCCCCAAATATCAGCAGCCATTTCCTTGGAGTTCTAAGGAATAGGGATGGTGGTGGGGATGACCAGTTTTACGCAGGAGGCCTGGAGTGCTGTGATGCCCGTCCTGTTGCCTGTAGTGTGGAGCAGTGCTGGCTGATCCTGTCTCTCCCCAGAGCTTGCTAACTGCACATGAACAGTTCAAAGCAACGTTGCCAGAAGCTGACAGAGAGCGAGGTGCCATCCTGGGTATCCAGGCTGAGATCCAGAAGATCTGCCAAACCTATGGACTTCGGCCCAAAACCACAAACCCCTACATCACCCTCAGCTCACAGGACATCAACAACAAGTGGGACACGGTCAGTACGCTGGTAGTCCTGCATGGCTCCACTCACCCTTGCGTACTCAAACCAGGAGATGGGAGGCTGGAGAGCTGGCTCAGCAGTTAGGGCACTTGCCTCCAGTGCCTAAGGCCTTGGGTTCAATTCCCCAGTACCCACATAAGCCAGACCCACAAGGTGGTGGCCATGGCATACTCTCTCTCTCTGTCTTATCTCTGCTTGAAAATGAATAAATAAAATATTAAAAAAAAACAGGAGATGGGGATCTGAAAGACAGTCATGCTCATCACTGTACCATCAATGCAGATCTGCCTCCAGATCTGGGATCGGCTAGGTTCCACATGGCGCTGGATAAGCCACTGCCTGTTATAGCCTTGCCTATATAGTAGCTGTAACAGTCTCCTATCAGAACTGATGTGCAAAATTAAACATCATGAAGACATCTTTCACAAAGCCACCTATACTGGTTATGTCACTGGCTCCATTTTACAGGTATAGCACCTAAAGCCCATAGGGTTAATCTATTTTCCCCCAGTGCTTATGCACATAGCATAATTTGGTGACAGTAACAGGGGCTGTGGGAGCCCTTCTCTCAGAGCCATCTCCTGGCCCTCAGAACTGGCTCTGGCTCTCCTTTCCAGGTCCGAAAGCTGGTGCCCAGCCGTGACCAAACGTTGCAGGAGGAGCTGGCACGACAGCAGGTGAATGAGAGGCTTCGGCGACAGTTTGCTGCCCAGGCCAATGCTATAGGACCCTGGATTCAGGGAAAGGTGGAGGTAAGAGCTTGGGGAACAGGTAAGGGGGTGTAACCAGGGCTGGATCACAGGAAGTGGAGAGCCCTCATCTTGCCTGGGCACCCCTGCAGGAGGTGGGGCGGCTGGCAGCAGGGCTGACTGGCTCTCTGGAGGAGCAGATGGCAGGGCTGCGGCAGCAGGAGCAGAACATTATCAACTACAAGAGCAACATCGACCGGCTGGAGGGTGACCACCAGCTGTTACAGGAAAGCCTGGTCTTTGACAACAAGCACACTGTGTACAGCATGGAGGTGAGGTCCTACCACCCTCTGGAGAGAGGGAGGTGAAGCCTGGAGTGTTCACAGCTGGACAGAACATATCTGTCCCAGGAGGCCTCCCAGTTCATCTTGGCAAGGTCTCCCAATGTCCCCATGGGAATTCTGAGGCCTAGTGGTGGAAAGTGATATATTGTTTCAGAGTCACAAAACATTCTCAAGCCAGTCTGGATTGGTTATGGCTGGTAGACCAATACTTAATACCTAACAAACTCATCAAACAGAGGTCCAATGTGGGGGAAGGACTTGACCAGGGTCACACTGTGGGTTAGGAGTGGAGTTAGAATAAGGACAGGTGCTGGCTGCTCAATGATTGGCTGTCTTGTCTCTAGCACATTCGTGTGGGCTGGGAGCAACTGCTCACCTCCATTGCCCGCACCATCAACGAGGTAGAGAATCAGGTACTGACCCGAGACGCCAAGGGACTGAGCCAGGAGCAGCTCAACGAGTTCCGGGCTTCCTTCAATCACTTTGATCGGGTCAGCAGGGATCCAGCCTGGTGGGATAAGGGACTTGAGGGCGGATAAGGTTTGGACCAAACTTGACCATCCACTCGGCATCTACAGAAACGGAATGGAATGATGGAGCCTGATGACTTCCGGGCTTGCCTCATCTCCATGGGGTATGACCTGGTAAGTGCCCCAGGACTTCCAGGAATGTCATCAGTGTCCTTCTCCTCTAGAGTGATCCCCTTCTGCCTTGCTCCCCCTTCACATGCACCATCCCCTCTGCCTTCTCCTCATCATACCCACACAGGGGCTCTCAAAGGCTCAGAGAGATAAGTTAACTTGGACCTGGTTCTGTGTGACCCCACCTTTTTAAATTTTTTTAAGGCAGTCTCACTTGAGCCCAGACTGACCTAGAACTCACTCTGAAGTCCCAGGCTGGCCTCAAACTCTGAGTTCCTCATGCCTCTGCCTCTGGAGTGATGGGATTAAAGGCATGTGCTACCATGCCCGGCATTTGCACCATTTTTTCCACCCAGAAACAGTGCTTAACAGTAAAACAAAGTATCAGGACCAGCAAACAAAAGGTGGCATAACCATGGGCAGGAAGTAAGCTTCCACATAGCATGGACTCACTAAAGTCAAGCTGATTAAGGTCTTGGGAGGAAGAGGAATAACTTGTCACTGGACTTTGTACAAGCTGTATCTGGACAGTGCCCATGAGGGGGACACTGGAAGCCCTCTTGGCTTTAGCATTCAGTTTTTGCCCTCTATCTCTACAGGGAGAAGTGGAATTTGCTCGAATCATGACTATGGTAGACCCCAATGCAGCAGGGGTTGTGACCTTCCAGGCCTTCATCGACTTCATGACCCGAGAGACAGCCGAGACAGACACAGCTGAACAAGTTGTGGCCTCCTTCAAGATCCTAGCAGGAGATAAGGTGAACCCAAGGCAGTGGAGGGGCTGGCAGGATGGGGCAGGATCTAAGACCTATGGGCCTTCAATGCCTCCTCTCTTTCAGAACTACATCACGCCAGAGGAGCTGCGTCGGGAGCTCCCAGCTGAGCAGGCCGAGTACTGCATCCGCAGGATGGCGCCCTACAAAGGATCTGGGGCTCCTCCTGGAGCCCTGGACTATGTGGCCTTCTCCAGTGCCCTCTATGGGGAGAGTGACCTCTGACCTCAACCTCTGCAGTTCTTGATGGAAGGAGAGAGGGTGCTCCCTGTGGCCGATTCCATCCATCCCTTGGAGCAAGAGTCTCAGAGATCAACCATGTGTTTCTGAATAAAGACCCAGCTGTGGGCCTGTCCTCATCTCATTTTGGTTCCTGAAGTGCAAGCTGGGCCCTCAGGCTGCTGCAGGACCAGTTAATGCACCTTGATCCACCAGGGTTCCCCAGTGCCCCTCTTTGCCCTTAGGGACTGAGCACTCACACCACACATGGGACCAGGACACTTCTTTATTGCTGTTAGAGAAAAGTGGTTACAAGTTTTCTGGATGTGGAAGAGGAAGTGTCCCCAAACCTAGGAGGAAAATCTACAGCATCAGACAGAGGAAAGCCAAGGCAGGAAGACAGAGCCTGCTGAGGACAGAGCTGGGCTTAAGATCAGAGTATTTCCTTCCTGTTCCTTCTCTGAGCCCAGGGTTCTTGCCCCAGCTTTGGCTGCCATGAAAGCCTCCTTTACCTCAGAGTACTCCTAGCTACCACAATTCAACAAAGGTGCAGCTGGGAACTTCAAGATGGGAACAGGGTAAAGGAAGGAGGGGTCCAGGGCCCCCTGCTCACCCGAGGTACCTAGTGCCTATCCCTCCACCAGCCATGCCTCCTGGAGAGGGGCTGGACTTATGAGTCTGGCTGAGGAAGGAGCCACTGTAGTCAGCACCAGGTCCTATACCAGTGAGTTCCTCAGTTCACCACTGCTGAGCTGGCCATGGTGTTCACACCACAGGCCCCAGAGCCACGGTGCAAATAGTAGTAACCCTGGTGGGGGAGGGGCAGGAGGAGGTTTAGTAAGGGTGTTCTGATGGAATGGGCTTTAAGGGGCAGGGGACAAGTAGGAAGCAGGTAAGACTCACCTCTTCACCCCAGTCACTGCCCCAGCTGTTCTTGATGGCCCAGAAAGGAATGTTGGAGCCTGAGAAGTGGCATGGAGTTCAAGGGGTCAAGTTCTCCTAATTCTCCACCCAGAGCCTCAAGCATTACAGTGGGCTTACTGTTTGATAGGTACTAGGAAGAGTAGAAGGCAAGGGAAGCCCATCTACCAACCTCATGCAGCTCTAAGGCACAGGGAGCACCTGCCTCTAACCTTACTTGTTCAACCTCCTACAACCTCAGCTTTCCTGTTCCCAGCAAGTGTTTCCCTGAGGCTAGGGATAAGGACAGGGTTCCTAGGCATGCCCCAAGATCTTCCACAATGGGCCTGAGAAGATGCTGTCCAATCCCTGCCTGTGGCCTGGGTGGACTGGAGGGGCAGACAGTTGACCAGTGGAACTCACGGTTGCCGTAGCCCACCAGCAACACAGCATGGTCGATGAACCAAGGGCTGCAGAGGGGCCTGAGTGGGCGGGCGATCCCATGGCGGTAGAACTGGTGAAGAAGATTGGGAGTAGAGGGCCAATTACAAGGAGAAGTGGGGGAGGGTAGGCAGGGGTAGAGGGGCCAGGGCCTCACCTGCATGCCAAAGGCATTGATGGCCACAGAGATTGGACCTTTCTGGGCCAGCCAGGCTGCCAGCTCTGAGAGGAGGACAATGTCAGTGAAATCTTGGTCCAGCAGCATTAGCCTGCCTCCCACAAGACCCGCAACCCCCATACTCACTCTGTTCATTCTGGCTCAGCTCCACAGAATCATTGATGTAGACCTTGGCCATCTGTGCTGAGAAGTTACAGATCTGCATACGGCCCTGGTAGCTGTAGTCATCCTCTGTCTCCAGCCCTCCTGTGAAATGTAAGAGTGAGGAAAGAGTAGATTTCTGTTCATCACTCATGTGCCAGTAGAGTGCTGAGCCTCAAGTACATGAAGCCTCCTGTCCCTCACCACTCCACCACCCCCACCTGGAGGAACTGTCTCAGTCTAGACACAGCTGGGGCTGGGGAGGAGAGGGGAGGAGCAGTGACCAACAGATAACTGGACTCCCTGATCTGCCTCCTCATTGAGGCTCATTTCAGCCTGCCTGTGACTCCTGCCCTTGGCTTGATTGTCCTGCTCTGACAGCCCACTGTAGCTCAGACCCCTGCTAGGCTCCTATACCCTGTTCCTTCCAGCAACTTCAGTCCCTCAGCCCTTTATCCTTCTGCCAGTGGAGACCACTGAGCTGCCAAATGAAGTCAACATCCCCCTCAGGGAAGATGTGTGTGATTTCATGGTTTAGCACCGTAAAAGCACAGACACCCCCCCCCCAGCCAGTGACAACACCAAGATCACTTGTTTATGGGGTCCCTGTCATGCATCAGGACCTTACACATAAGGCAATCCTACAAGGTGGAGGTCTCTGCTCTGGCAGAACTGACATGCACAAGGTCTCCTAGCCAATAAGGTACATGAAGACTAGATCCCAGTTCTGTCTGACTCCCCCCCCCCCTGCAGAGAGAGATGGCACTTCCTGCCCCTCTTGACTCAATGAATACATACCCAGTTTCTTTATGGCTGTGTACGCGTTGGAGGGCAAGCCACCCATGCAGGCCTTGTCCACTTTGTCACAATCCAAGAGTTCTAGGAGACAGAAGGCTGATCCCAAGGAGCCCTCCAGAGGGGCTGAACTGGGGACAAGGGCAAGGAGTGAAGATGCTCACCCTGCTCTGAGAGGGAGAGCAGGGTCCCTCGATTCAGGAACCACTGGCCCTCCACATTGCCTGTGACAGAGAAGGCCCAGCAGGAGCCACACATGCCCTGCAATAGATGGACTGAGTCAGGACTTGAACCCTTCCCCAGCCCCTGTGCAGTGTGCATCCCCACTCTCACTTCCAGGGCTCCAACCTGGTCTTTGACCTCAGTAACAGCCCCCTTCTTCCTCCAGTCCCACTCAGGTGGAGCAGGATCAGCCAGGGACTTGGCTAGGCGCATCTTCTTGCCAGGCTCCTCTTGTAGGAGGGGATTCAGATAGATGGTACGGAATTCCTCCTCTGTAGGGAGGGCATGGAAGGATGTTTTAAGATGGCCCTCATGAGGGCCTCTGGGAGAAAGACCTTGTCTTTTCTAGGATCCGTGAAAGCTCTGGTCACTACCCCTACCTGTGAGGTCACTGAACTTGGTGACCCCATATTGAGCTGTGCCACGGTCTAAGGCCTGAATCTTCTGTGCTCGCACCATGTTTCTAGCAAAGACAGACAGACGCCACTGGGCTTCTGAGGACCAAAGAACAGGAGAGGTAGGTGAATGGGGCTAAAAGATAGGGTTTCTCTGAAGATAGAGCCTGAAATCCTTTTTAAGGACAGGTAGGACAATGGGGTAGGATAGACCTCAACATGATGAAGTAAGTTTGTGATCAATTTGGGGATATGTGTCAAACTCGAGTAATGCCTTTCCAGACATAAAAGCAGTAACCAAAATGAGATCTTGGGTCTTTACCCAGGAGAAGCTGTGGGAAAGGTTTTGGTGACAGGGGGCTCTAAACAGAGAAAATATCCCAGAGCCTTACCCTACCCTCAGTGATGGAGACCCATGGTTTCTGACCAGGAAGACAAGATGGAAGATAGAGATAGGTATTTGGGGTGACTTCCCAGGCATAGAAGGCTAGACAAGAACTCAGAGATTGATGGGTTCTTGAAGAATACATTAACTCACATGACCTTCCTCTCCCCATCATCAAAGTGCAATAATGGTGGTAGACCCTGGTCTGATTGGGACAGGTATAGCCAAGGCTGGGTCCTCACCTTCCTTTGACTCATAAGTCCGGTTATAGGTAGCAACAAAATCCTTAAAGATGGAAGTTATCTTCATAGAAAACTCCTGGGAAGGCAGAAGGGTCACAAGGAATTCAACCTGACCTTGGGGCTCTCTACTTCTGGGTGAAGGAAGAAGAGTTCCTCACCTTGTGCGATGGATCTTTGTTCAACAGTGAAAGAAATGAGCTGAAACTCTCATTTCTGTTGTCTGGATAGGGTTGGAACAGAGAAGAAATCAAGATTTAACTCTAAGTGAAGTCTGGTCTAGGCAATCCCAGCATCTTTGGGCTATCCCAGCACCTGTAACCTTGGTGTCCACTGGGCCACAGTCCCGCCTCAGCACAATGTGTTTTCCTAGCTCATCCAGGATTTCAAAGCTGCAGAGCTAAGGGAGAGAAAGGAAGACTCTAGCAGCTGGGATGGAACCAGATCCAGGCAAGAGGAGCTAGATGCTCCTCAAATCAGGACCACTCTCAAGGAGAGAGGGGGGGAGGGAGAGAGGGAGAGAGAGAGGGGAGGGAGAGAAGGAGAGAGGGAGAGAGAGAGAGAGAGAGAGAGAGAGAGAGAGAGAGAGAGAGAGAGAGAGAGATGCAGCCAGCATCTAGATGTCTACCCTTTCAGAGAACCTGGGTCTCTGGGGAGTGACTCAGAGAGAGGTAGCTTGACCTGACCCAGCACCCCAACCTGCCAGCCTAGGACGGGGAACATCAAGATCCCTATTACTCACCAGGGTTTTCTTGGACACAGGGAGCAAGCACACTATGGGATCCTTGCAAGGTGGCTCCTCTAGAATGGCTTCCAGGGAGTAGAGCGAGCCCTGGTCTGTCTGGAAGGAAGAGTAAGGGGGGGCAGCCATGCTCTCCAGGCCTGTCTTGTCTTTTGAATCCACCTCCCACCTGTGCATCCTACCGGGTCTGAGTCTCCCTTAGCCACCCCTGCAGGCCCTCACCCCAAGTCGACGCTAGAGTTCCCGCCCCTCCCCCCGGCCCGGCGGGGCGCCCGCTTCCCACGCATCCTCACCCGGCGGACGCGCCCGCGGACGGTCCCCAGCACTGCCCGCGTCCCCGCAGCCCGGCCGCGGTTGAACTCGTCCAGGGCGAAGCGGGCGGGCGCCAGCAGCTCCGCGGACGGCGGCTCCCAGGCCTGTGCGCCCGCGGCCCGGGGCTTGCCGGGGACCGGGGCCGCGCTCGGGAGCAGCGCTAACACCCACAGGAGCCGCTGCCAGGGCGCCATGGCAAGGGCGAAGCCGCAGAGCGGACGCACGGATGCCCAGACACACGGACCAACCGACCCGGGTCGGATCCCGAGGCCAGAGGGTCTGAGTCCCTCCCCGCAGCCCCTCGGGCGGCGGCGGGTCGACCAATGGGTGCCAACCTTCTGCGCCTGCGCGCATGCTTATTTACGCGAGGCACGTGGGCGGGCGGGGTGTGCGGAGGGAAAGGATGCTGTCCTGAGAATAAAGCTAATAACCTACCATCTATTGCATGCTTATTATTTATTAAGCATTGCATGCCAACTCCCTTTAATCATGGCAGTCCTATGAAGTAGGTGCTCACGTTCCCGTTCTACAGGTGAGTTTCAGGTGGCGGAACTTGAACCCTGTTGGATCCAGAGCCTAGTTTCGCAGTTTGATCTGGCTATGTGTCTAGCTGTTGTGAAGATCAAATGCAATTATGTGAACATTCTGTATTCATAAAGCAGTGTGTACAGGATGGGGCCATTCGAGTGCTGTGTGCCAAAGCTACCAAGGGAGCACCACAGCTGAAAAAGATTTATAAACACACACACATAATATCAGGCTGGAGAGATGGCTCAGCGGTTAAGATGTTAGGCCTGCAAACAATCCGGGTTCGGTTTCCCACTACCTACTTAAAGCCAGATGCACAAAGTGGCACATGCTTCTGGTTGGAGTTCGTTTGCAGCGGCAGGAGGCCCTCACCCACCTATTCTCTGTTTTTCTCTGTCTCTGTCTGCTAGCAAATAAAATAACATAAAATAAAATCTCTAAAGTAAATACCTCCAGGGTTGGGGAGATGACTCAGTGGTTAAAAGCATTTGCTTGCAAAGCCTCCTGGCCTGTGTTGGATTCCCAGTACTCAGGTAAAGCCAGATGCACAAAGTGGCACATGTGTCTGGTGTTATTTTGCAGAGGCAGGAGGCTCTAGTGTGTCAGTTATGCTTTCATATTCTCCTCAAAAATAGATAAAACTATATTTTTAAAATATCTCCAAGGGTAAAGGATTCATTTAGGAATGAGCAAAAGGATTATAATAATATGCATGCTATGATAAACCACAGGTGTAGGAGAAGAAGGAAGAGAAAGGGAGGGTTTCATTATTAAAAGAGAAATTCCCATAAACTGCTTGGATACAAAATCCATTGGTCTTGGAGCTGGGAGGCAGAAGTTGGCGTCAGCTTATTGGTGGGGATGTTGTTGCTGGGAGCATCTTGTCTGAAGACTTGCAGTTCAAGTTGTTAAAAATAAATTTAGTTACAAAGCCAGGCGTGGTGGCACACGCCTTTAATCCCAGCACTCGGGAGGCAGAGGTAGGAGGATCGCCAGGAGTTCAAGGCCACCCTGAGACTACATAGTGAATTCCAGGTCAGCCTGGGCTAGAGTGAGACCCTACCTCAAAAAACCAAAATAAATAAATAATAAATAAATAAATAAACTTAGTTACAGACATCTGTGCGTACATGGGAAGTGTGCAAAGCATGCTTGAAGGACTTTCTGTTTGGTGTTTTCTTAAGTCCTTGAGACAATTCTTCTAGACAGGCAAAGCAGAAGCTCCCCCCCCTACACACACACACACACACACACACACACACACACACACACACACACACACACCCTCCATGCTTTCCCAGCTCTGATTTTTGCCTAGGTCTGACAGAATGATGTCATCTTGTCTCTGCAGTTTTCACCCTAGGCATGTGCAGCTGCATTAGGCATGGTGCTTTGATCTCAGCTCACAGGAGATAAAAGGACCTGGTAGATGTCCCCAGCTGGAAGAGGGAACATAGGGAAAGAGCATTGGAAGAAATTGGAAGTCACAGAAGAGAGTGAAGAATTAGCCTGGGTTTGAAAGGTGGTGAAAATCATCTAATCCATCTCTGACTTGTTATAGCAGCAAAAACTTAGAGGCAAGAGTGACATTTGTGTGAATGGGAAGAGCCGGAGCTAGCCCTGAGCCAGCTCAGTGCTCCTGGCTGTTAACTCAGGTGTGGGGCAAGTAATCTTAGCAGATACCCATCTCAGCCCTGGAAACTCTTTGGGGTTCCCCTTGTCTAGGAAAAGAGCTAGGTCCTGGCCTGGAGCGATGGCTCAGCTGTTAAGGCACTTGCCTGCAAAGCCTAATGACCTTGGTTCAATTTCCCAGTACTCAAGTTAAGTCAGATGCACAAGGTGGCCTATGTGTCTGATGTGTCTGGAAACAGAGGTAGGAGGATCTCTGTGAGATGCCAGCCCTGGTGTCCCATTCTCTCTCTCTCTCTCTCTCTCTCTCTCTCTCTCTCTCTCTCTCTCTTTCTCTCTCTCTAATTAAAGAGCTAGGTTCTTAAGGTAGCCATGTGAGGTCAAGTCTTGCTCCCACTCTGACCTCAATCTATTTGCCCCTCCTCTGAAACTCAAGCTCTTGCACAGCTTAAAACCTTCACATTCACTTTTCTCTTAGACTGATTGACTCACAGTCAACTTTTCTAAAAATTTCACGTTGACAAAGCTGGGTGCAACCAAGTGCCTGTAGTTCTAGCTGTTAGAGAGACTGAAGCAAGAGGGTTGGTTTAGCCTAGGAATTGGAGGCCATCCTGGGCAACATAGTGAGATCTGATCTCAAAACAGAATTTATATATTGAAAACTTATACCTAGGAGGAGCAACAGTGGTCTGTAATCCTAGCACTTGGGAGGATCAGAAAGTCAGGCTATCTTTGGTTACATAGCAAGTTTAAGATCAGTCAGGGAAAGAGAGGGAGTTTATAGCTATATATGCTATGAGGTACAAAGTAATGTGATTTTTGAACATAATACAGAATGATTAGGTCAATCTATTAACTTAAATATCACCTCAAATATTTGGCATTATTTGTGTGATGAGAATATTCAACATTTATGCTTATCAGGAAAATATATAGCACTTGATTATAAGGTATATCCATCATACTATGCAATTGACAGAAATATCAAAGCTTAAGTGAAGCTTTGTAACTAACTTTTCTCTTCATCTCCCACGCACCCTTCTGCCAGCCCCTGGTAATCATCATTCCACTCTTTGTTTCCATAAGTTCAATTGTTTCAGATCCTAAAACAAGTAAGTCAGATCATCACTTATTTGTCTTTCTGGTTTATTTCACTTAATATTTTCCAGTTCTATCCACATTGTCTATCGCAAATCACATTCTTCCTTTTTTTTTTTTTTTTGGTTGTTTGAGGTAGGATCTCACTCTAGTCCAGTTTGATCTGACACTCACTCTGTAGTTCCAGGCTAGCCTCAAACTCACAGTAATCCTCCTATATCTGCCTCCCAAGTGCTGGAATTAAAATCGTGTACCATCATGCCTGACTTTTAAAGTATGGCTAACATTATATATAGTAATATATATATAGTGTGTATATAGATGCATAGCTTTTTTCTGATGCTGAGGATGGAACTCAGGGCCTCACATATTATGCTAGGTAAATGCTTTACCAGTTATCTACACCTTCTTTTTCATTCATTCAGTAATGGACACTGAGAAGTGGACTCCAGAAATTAGCCACTGTAAATCATGCTTCAATGAACATAGACACGTAGGCATCTCTTCCATAACTTTTTTTTTGGTGGGGGGAGTTGAGGTAGAGTCTCACTCTAGCCCAGGCTGACCTGGAATTCAGAGTGGCCTCAAATTCACTGGTGATCTTCCTAACTCTACCTCCAGAGTTCTGTGATCAAAGGTGTGCACCACCACACCCTGTTTATTTATTTTTAAAATAATTTTATTTATTTGCAAGTAGAGAGAGATAGAAAAGAGACAGACAGAATGGACACACCAGGGCCTCCAGCCACTGCAAACAAACTCCAGATGCATGGACCACTTTGTGCATCTGGCGTTAGTGGGTACTAGGGAATTGAACCCGGTCATTAGACTTTGCAGATAAGTGCCTTAACTGCTGAGCCATCTCTTCAGCCCTCTTCCATATCTTGTGTTACCCAACTACTCTTCAATGCATGAATACTGTGATATAATACTCACTGTCCTGGCAGGAGAATCTTAGCAGATTCTCTGACCCAGGAGCCAAACTAGCACATGCTTCATCTCCTGAACAGTCTCAATTAGAACAAATTAAAAACATGGAGGCCAGGCATGGTGGCTCACGCCTTTAATCCCAGAACTAGGAAGGCAGAGGTAGGAGGATTGTTGTGAGTTTGAGGCCACCCTGAGACTACATAGTGAATTCCAGGTCATCCTGGGCTACAGTGAGACCCTACCTTGAAAAACAAAACAAAACATGTAGTTTTAATAAAAGAAAGAAAGAAAGAAAGAAAGAAAGAAAGAAAGAAAGAAAGAAAGAAAGAAAGAAAGAAAGAAAGAAAGAAGGAAAGGGGCGCTGGTCTTGAAGTCTGCCTGGGGCTTTCACAGCCACACAGGCAGTGAAGCCCCTTCTGGTCCCTGGCAGGGTGGAGCCGGGAGCGTCCCGGAGTCTCTTAGTGGTCCCGGCTGGCTGCTGGGGCGCCGGCTGGGTGGGCGGCTGGCCGGTGCTGGAGCACCGGGGAGATTCACCCCGACTATAGCTCTACAGGTGGCTGCTCCAGCGTTCTGCTGATGGCAACGGTTCTGGCATGGAGAGGACCTCGGAGAGGGAGGGAGCAGGCATGCTCCGAGAGTCTGAGGCTGGACAGCCCCTGCGGAGGAGGCAGGCAGCTGTGGAAGCATGCCCATGGGCCTGAAAACCCGCAAAAGTGTTACAGCTCCTTGTGTGTTCAGCTCATCTCTTCAGAGAGAATAACAGGCAGACACCGGGGAAAGGCACGGCAAATAATCCCGGTTTATTGTAGAAGCACCGTGGGTTAAATAGAAATTGAGGAGGAGGGAGGGAAAGAAATGGACAACGAGGATTGGCAGAAATCAGCAACCTGTGAATACCTGCTTTGCATGTAGTGAGCTTGGGCACATATCAGATGGTGGGGGCAGAGGAACTGCCACCTTCCAGGCACAGCTGGGGTGGGAACCTGGGTTCATGTGGTTTGCTTTGGGGGTTGGGAGTCTCAGAGTTGAGGGTGGAGACAGGGAAACGCCTATGGGTTAGCTGGGGTTTCTGACCTCATTCTCCAACACCCTTTTAACCCTTTGTCCTCCGTGCCCTCATCAAGCAATACCAACAAAAACAAACCGAAACATGGGTTTCTCAGGATCCAGAGAAACATGACTTTTCTTAGATCAGAATCTCCCTTGAAAGTCAGAGGATAAACAAGCACTCTCCTCCTCCAAGCACAGTAAAGGACTATGTAGATCTGCCAGGGGTTGGGTGTGGTGAGGTAGCTGGCAACACATGAGCATGAATTTGCTTCAATTGGTCTAGGTCTAAACCCTGGAATATGCCTGTGAAAGCTGTGAACACTCATGTTGGAAAGTATGCACATCAATGTTCACACAGGGGCTGAATTCCCACATAGCTCTCTTGGGAAGACATGAGACCCTCACAAAGGAGTGAAGTTTATTTTTAATTTATTTTTCATTAGAATATATCTCCAAACTGGGTGTGGTGATGCACACTTTTAATCCCAGCACTTGGGAAGCCTAGGTAGGGAGGCAGAGGTAGAATGGTCACTGTGAGTTTGAGACCAGCCTGAAACTACAGAAAGAGTTCCTGGTCAGCCTGGGCTAGAGTGAGACCTTACCTCGAAGCAACAACAACATATTTCCAAGATATTTTGAATAAGCTGTTCATAGTGGCACACTATGAACATAGAACACTAATTCTACTTTGGACGAGGAGGCTGCAGGAATAAGAAGTTCAAGGTCAGCATCAGCTATATAAGCAAGTTTGAGATCAACCTATATGAGACCTTGTTTCAAAATAACAAAAATGGGCTGGAGAGATGGCTCAGCGGTTAAGGCACTTGCCTCCAGTGCCTAAGGCTCTGAGTTCAATTCTCCAGTACCCACATAAGCAAGGGTGGTGGCCCTGTTTCTTTCTTTCTC